>CATIWR010243678.1:0-35565 GCA_949677035.1 Omphalea diandra | reverse complement strand
TTCCTAAACGTGCAAGATGTGAGCAAACTATCCGAACCTGCTTGATGGCACACACCAACTCTTTCTACCTCCAACAACTCGGCCAGCTTGTTCAATCCACCATGAAGGCTATTGCAAAACTTCATCAAATGCTTGATATCATATATCATAGGAAAGTACATATTGATCAAATCAAAAAATCCCGCTTGTGTATCCGGCAAACTCCTGCAAGTCAGAAGCTTGAGCAAGTAGCCAAAATCATACCCGCTATGAAACGTTACCCAACGCACATCGTCATTCAAAACAATCCCCGACGACATCAAAAGCTCACCAAACCGATTAACATCAATACCCTTCTCATTATTCTTGTTAAAATCAACTCCACATTGGCGCAACAGCTCAATAGAATCACTAGCAAAGATATCTTCACTGATATTAAACTCGCGAAAATTGAACTGCCAGATGCAGAACTTATCCAATCCACAATTTGGCAAATTTCCATTCTCATCAGAAAAAGTGAGACCCAATTGAATCAATTTCAACATATCAACATTATCTTTCAAAGTCTGGTAGTTATAATCATTAATATTCTTAAAATTCCCCACGGGGCGCAGAACCACGCCGGGAAACTCAGTATCCATAGCTATATAATTAAATTGATCAACAATCTCACGAATCAAAGCGAATTCCTCCTCGAGATTATCATTCCACACCTCTCGGATTTGAATGGAGTCACCCTTAGCAATGATTGACATTTCCAAAACACGGATTCAATATGAACAATAATAAGCATAATAATCCACTCAAACCCTAAAGCGACGTCGTTTCCGTTATCAAACAGATCTGCATCGAAACAAAACACGGGTTCCAAATTAAACCCTAGAGAGCTAAAGTGATTATGTGTGCGTTAGGCGTAAAAAAGAAAAGGAGATCTGACCTTTGGAAACGGAAAATCTGGGGTGCAGGGGATGGATCTTGAAGTGGTGAAGAGTAAATTAACGGAGATTTTTAGTCAACAAAGGATTGGATTGGAAAGACAGAGGAGGCTGGAGCCCTTACTCAACTTGCTTTTCGTGAATAACTGAAAGGACAGTTCAATTAAAAGGGGAAAGGAAGGTCCTCGCTATGCGACGGGCCAAAAACGAGGGCGTTTACACGGTGTTTCCAGATGGACTGGAACGACGGCGTTTGATGCCTGCGGTTTTAGCCTTCACTTTCAGCGAGAGACTTCGAGTTTAGGCCAATATGGAGTTTTTGGACCACCATGCAATGATCAAAATATATCTTTTAAGAACAGAAAAAAAAAAAAAAGTCTTGTTATAGTAGGTCTGATTGGTGAATATTGGCCGAGAGTTTTGCAATTCAATCATCAATATATGTATATGATTAATTTTGATCATATAATTTATATAAAATAATAACTTAGTAGTAGTAAATCCACATCATAATAATCAATTTAAAATAAAATTTAATAATTATTTTAATTAATTAATTAATATTTTATTAAAAATTTATTATCAAGTAAATAAAATAATTAAATAATTTTTTTTGAATTTATAATTATATATAAAGATAATTATAATAAATAATTATCTATTAATCTATACTTTAATTTTATACGATACAATTTTAAAAAAGTATCAAATTTAAATGAAATAATTTCTGATAATCAATCAAACAAATAATATTAAGTATTTCATAATCAATAATAAAATTAATAGATAATTATAAGTTACATATATATAGGTAAGATAATTATGATAAAAAATTTTCTATTAATTCTATTGATTCGCATTTTCAATCTTATGTAGTATAATTTAAAAAAATTATCAAATTTTAATAAAGTAATTTATGACAATTTATTATATTATTTCTAGTTTTATATACTCATAATTTGTACACTCAAATAAAATTAATTTTAATTTTAACTTTTTGTTTAAAATTGAAACTTTTTAGGTTTTTCTAATTTGTTATTTAGCATTTTTACTTTTTCATTTTTCAATTTCTTATTCAAACAATTTATTGCTTATAATTTGTGATATTTAGATTTTCTTAATTTTTAATTTAGAAGATTTTTATATTGTAATTAATTTCTCTAATTTTCTATTTAGATTTTTTTATATAGTAGTTTTCTATAACATAATATAAAATAATGACACATGATTATGTTATATACAAGTGTTTGATAAATAATAATTAATTATTTTAAATTAAAAATAATAATATATATTGTTCATATATCAAATTTAAAGTTTATTTGAAATCACAATTTATCATTTCTCAAAGTAATTATTTAACAAATAAGCAATTAAAATATTTATTAATTTAATATAAAAAATTATTTAATTATAAATTATAAAAAAAAAATATATTAAAATAAATTATAAAATAAATAATTGTATAAAATAAAATTTAAAATAATTATTATTTATTTAAAATATATATATTATTTGTTTATGCAAAAAATATTTTAATTTAATAACATATATAAATATAATTTAAATAATATATTAAATTATAATTGCATAACACATAAATTACCAATTAATAAATTTAAAAAATAGCTTTTAATTCTTTATACTTTGATTGCGAGTTTATTTAGTACTTGGTTCTTATATATATATATAACAATTTACTGTTTTATAATAGGAGATGTTACATTCTTGTTCTTGAATCCAATGTGGGCTATCTTCAAAAATTAATGAAGTTGTTTTTTTCTTTTATGCGATGTAGTACATGTTTGCTTTGAAATGAAAAAACAAAATAATAATAATAATAATAAGAATAGTAATAATAATAATAATGACTCTTGGAATGGAGTTAACAGTGGGACACTTGACTTGGTCATTATAAGCAGCCAAATTCACACGATACCTGGAAAAAAAAAAAAAAAAGGGCAAGTGATGGGGACACAAGTTAAAATTAGCGGTGTTGTTCAGAAAAAAATAAAAAATATTTTAAAATTTCAAAATTTATTTGGTATTAAGTTTTCATTGAAAATGTTTATTTTTATGTTTTTAATAATTTTTCATAAATGTATATATATAATAATTATTTTAGTTTTAGACGTTTTCCAATAATTGAAATTATCAATTTGGTTGTATTAGTGTTGAAGATATGATGTCACCATGCGAAACTTAATTTAAAAAGCTTTGAAAAATTCCAAAGCTTGGTGGCGTTCCAAGCACGTCTCGTTCGGTAGACCCATTGACCCAAACTGGAGATAAACATGCATTTTTTTTATGTGAATCAACTGTATGTGAAGACTAAAGAGAATGATTGAATAAGATGCGTTAATCCAATGTTTTTAAAATCCTAGACTGAATTGGGTGTACTTGTCAATTTTTTATTCGATTGATTCATTCAATTGGATTTAATGAGTTGTTTAATATATATATATATATAATATTTTAAAATTAAAAATAAAATGCGATAATATAATGAAAATATATTTTAATATTGAAAGTTTAAGTAAAATAATTTATTTTCTAAACTTTTTAATTTCTTATAAAATGATATAACTTTATATCTAATGTGTTTATTATTCTAATTTTGATTATTTTTTAATTTTAACTATTTTCAGTAAATCGTAGTAACTTTTAATTAAATGAAACTATCCATCGTTTTCCAATTTTATGAATCGCATTCAACTCTGAAGATATTTTATCAGTGCTAATCATTGTGGGATTCAATTATTTGGCATGGAAGGGTGAGGTGACGAAAACCGAATGCACAAGTGGCCACGCATCGAAACTCTATGCCGTGTCACTTTGGATAAGCATATTTATTTATAACTAATAAACTTGATTGGGAAATTCTTCTCTACCCTTTTTTTTTTTGTTTTTTTGAGAGTGGGGGTCACGTTCTCCACAGCTTTGACATATATTATATGTGTTATATTTATTTTATATGTTATACATATCGCACTTGATGTATATAAACTTTTAAAATTTAATAATTGTCTTCATTTTTTTAAACAAAACACAGTACTCATTTATATGTGAAAATAATTAAAGATGAAAAAATAATTTAGTTAATGAAAATAAACATGTGTAGTGTGAAAGACAGATTAGTGCTCCAACAACCAATTCATAGCTAATAATGAAAATAAAATTTATCAATTTATAATTTAAATTTAAATTGTCAACATGTAGCTTGCACATGCTGCCATCAACTAATTATTAAAGAAACTTATTGGTGATTTTATTATTTATTTCAATTTCTATATTTTAGAAAAAAAATAAATTGATAACTTTTTGTTTATATTTCACTACTCTCACTACGTATTGACATTTTAAAATATATTTTTATTAATACACAATATATTCATTATAAAAGATAATAATTAATAAAACTTGGTGTTCTTATATCCAATTGAGATTCATTTGGTTTATTTAGAAAATATGAAAATTTTTTAATATGATTGAATTTTTATTTATTGGTATTTAAAAGTTGTTTCAAGTTATATATTCATTATAGTAATACTATTTTTATTTTTCACTCATTATAGATTCTCCATTATAATTGAACTAAACTATTTCATTTATTTTTCCATATCAAGTATCAAAAGAAGAAAAGCAATGATAAAAATTTATATATTTGGAAAAGTTTTTGTTATAATAGATCTTATTAATAGATAAGAAAGATCTATGGGTTTCAAGATTATTGCAATAAATCTTATTAATCAATCTTAACCCGAGTTTGAAAATTATTTACATCTTATTTATCTAATCTTAATTTTATAAGTAGTCTTTCTTTTATTAGTTTCAAAAAAAAAAAAAAAGTTGTCTAAAAGTTTAAATGACCAATTTTATAAATAAAAGCAATATATTGTGTGAAATTGACCAATTATGTAACTATTTTTTCTATTTGAGCAAAAGTTCAAAAACCCAATCTTATAAATAATATTAATATTTTTTGTGAAAATTAACCAATTATATCCTTACTTTTATTATTTAGAATATAATAGCACTAATAAATTTATAATTTTCATCAATTTTCACTCATTTTCTTTCTAAATTTGGTTTTCATTTTAGAGATGATGGAAAATAATAGAAAAAATATATAAAACATTATTTTTCTGTGTTAAAATTATAAATATACTACTTTTTATTTGTTAAGAATATAATAGCAGTTATAAATTTATAAGTTTCATCACTTTTTACTCATTTTCTTTCCAGATTTAGGAGGAAAATTTTTTATGAGTTGTAGGTAATTTTTTCACTCATTTTCTATTTATTTTCTTTCTTTTCTATTTTTTCTTTTCTCCCAAATTATGAAAATTTTGAAATATTACATAAATTTTCCATTTTTTTTATTTTGTATCATTTCTCATTATTTTCCAAATAAAGTTTAGAAACAAATAGTTGGAAAAAGAATTATTAAGAATGGTTGATGATCTAATTTATCACTTAAAATTAAAATTTTTAATAATTATTATTTTTAAAATGGTCTAATAATATAATGCAAGCTCAACTTAAAAATTTTAATTAATTTAAAATTATTTAAATTGATAAATCAAAATAATTAATTTAAAATATCTATTGACTTTATGCCTTTAATATATATTTAAATTATCATTAATAAACTAAAAAAAAAATTTCATTTTTATGCTCTTAAAATATGTCGTTAAATTGTTATTAACTTTTACATTTTTTTATTTATTTTGAGAAAATTTATTTTCATTATATAATTATTATTTTTATTGATTTAAAATAATTTTAATGATTAAATCTTAAAATAATATTATAAACTTAAATATGTCCAATCAAGAATTTTAATAATTTTCAATAATCATAGTTGTCAAATAGATTGGTTAAGATTAGTGCTTAAAAATTGCAGTTTTATTAACATTCAATATATAGAATTCAATGTTTAATTTCTTATAACTTAATTTTTAATTGTATCAAATAGTATCATGCATTGAGTGTATATATTTGATTAATAAGATAATTACATTTATATTAAATAAGATACAAATATATATTACACTAAAAAAAGTAATGATAAAATTCAATAGACAATTATAGGTAGTTATTTTATGTAGTATTATATTATTAAATAAGTATATCGTGTAATGTAAATTTCATGATTATTTAATTAGTAATTTACAAAAATAAGATTTCTTTTATTAAAAAATAACGATAATGATAATGTACAAATAGGCAAGTTTTTTCCATAAATATTTGGACTTGGGGTTGGCTTGGCGGGTCATTTACGCATGTACGGCAGGCCGCCCATCCAATCAAAGCTGGTCAGTGCCCTTAGCTCTAGGCCAACTAAACTAGGGCTGTTGGATTTTTGGGCTAAATAAAAAAAATTAATTGAACGGAATTTGTTGAATCTTTTTATTTAATTTTATATAAATTTAATTTATTTGTAAAAAAATTGGGGACTTTAATTTGATTTTGATCAAAGTGAATTAAAACTATATTAAATCAAATTTAAAATAATTTAATCCTACATTAAATCAAATTATAAATCAAATTAATATAATTTAAATCAATTTAAAATTTATTATTTATATTAAAAATATTTTTAATTTTATTATAAATTTTATATTTATATTAAAAATATACTTTTTAAAAAGTCAATTTAAATATCATCAAAGTAAATCAATTTAATTTTTATATTTATTTGATTAGATTTGATTTATATTTTTTAAAATTAATTATTCAATTCTTCACAAAAAAAATAAATATTCTATTTTTTTTAATTCGGTTCGATGAATTCGGTTGGTTTGAACACTTGCATTTTACAGATCTCGCGATTGTAGATTATATACTCAATCTGTCTCCTGCTGTCAACCGAATGTCACATTGACCCCATTGCCTCTCGTAGGCCAAGCCATGCTTGTTGCTAATCATTTTAATTTCTCACTTCCTGGCGCCCTGGCCATCAGCGTGCTAGGTGCTACCACACAGAATCTAGAAGCAGCAAAAACAGGAAGAATAAGCCGCTTATGTAAGACCCACTTCAAATCGTCATTACCCACTTCAAATCGTCATTATCTTCAGTTTTTTATCACGAGATTTGCGCCTTTTGTCTTGTCTAAATACTAAACATTTAAATTCGATTTTTTTTTTTACATGAATTAATTGTTATCCTCTTTTTGTTATTCATCGATATGTTTTGGTTGTTGAATGATGCGTTGAGCTGAATTTTTGAGTTAGATTCTGTTGCGTATAAGGTGTTTGATTATTTACCTAAAGAAATATGGACATTTGTTTTTATGCCTCTCATTCTCAAAACCTTGCTAGAATCTTTAGATTTGATTTTGTGGCTTAGGGAAACATGAAATGTTTGGAATGCAAGGTTTGGCATGAATTAAAAATGTGGGTTGTAACTGTTACCGTCACCAGTTTCCAAATGGTAGCGTTGGTGTATTTGAGGCCAATACTATGTTATTATTGTTGACTTCGAACGACTGTTAGCTGATCCTGATTGTTATATGTATGTAATTCTAGACAATAAATTTTGATGCACTTGATTGAATTGGAAACGGGCATTTGCCCGCTCTGAACGTGGTACTCAAATTACGAAAATGCATGAATGTTCCTTCAGAAAATCCATACAGCCAAAGTTCCGTGTGCCAAGTATCTGCCTCCCTTTCTCTTCCTTTCCCTTATAATTTTGACCAGCTAGGAAGCACATTAGAAGGCAAATAATCCAAAGCTGTCTTGAAGATATGTTTTCGGCTTCTTAGACAGTAAGCAACTTCAAGCCCCCAACCCCAAGTAACCCTTTAGGCTCTCTCTCTTCCATCAATCCAGCATTTCTGCTTTAATCTCTACTCATAATCTTATCGCTATCTTGTATAACAGTGATATATATTATTTTCTTCTTCATTGTGCTCAAATATAGTAGAAATCCTAACCCTTTAGTTAATCAATTCTTAATGATAGATTGATGCCTTTTCTTTATAAGCTTTCGAACTGGAGTAGTAGTGCTTGAACTATAGAGGGTATAAAAAAAAAGTTTCATCTCATATTTTCTGTAGCACAATTGAGAGGCAATTAATGAACAGTATGATAAGACTGATATGCCTTTTAATCGGTTATTTTATTGGAAATAGAATGATATTTATGTGTGAGATGGATTCTTGGTGCAGATGATTGCAATTTTTCTTTGATAGTTACAGAATGGGCAGTCGTACTTTTTTGTGGAGTTTGGCAAAGATTTACTTCACTGTTGGACTCATAGGGCTAACCATTACAGATCGATGTGCCATTGTTGTCCCGGTACAGGGCACCTCAATGTCTCCCATGCTTAATCCCAGAACCAACGCCTTTTCAGGATCACTCATTGGTAATACATTTTAGTGAAAGCTTGATAGAAATGTCCTCAGTAGTGGTTTTTCATGCTCTGATCGTTGTCCTGGTTGCATATGACTTTGTTTTGGTAGAGAAGTTTTGCCTTGAGAAGCTCAAGTTTTCGCATGGTGATGTGGTGGTTTTCTGGTAGGTCTCTTCCTAGCCATTTCTTAAATAGATTTTATAATCTTGTGAGCACCATCTGTTGTTCTTGTAACATATATTCATGTTTGTGTTCATCTAAAGCTCAATGTTTTTGTCAGCCCAACTCAAAGGGAATTAGAGATTTAATGAACTTGGTTGCACTGTTTACTTTGAGCTAGTGGTGAAATAGTGTTCAAGAAGGATGATTTTTTTTTTTTTTTTTTTTTTTTTTGTGTGTGTGTGCAGGGGGGGGTTAGCCTTTACTAGAATTTTGGGATTTGCTTAGAGAAGATTGAGCAAGCACTGACAGATTGAGGCTATCAAGCCCACTCATGTGACTTTAAAGGTAGTTTTGTCAATAATTTTATTTTTCTATATAAGGAGACTAAACTTGGCAACTTATTCTTGCAAAAGGAGTTCTAATTTAAAGTTCACCTCACTTAAAAAATTACACAATCCATAGAGTCACTGAAACTTTATTTTGATGTTTTAACTTCATGATGAGTCGCAGAATTTTTTTTCCTCAACTTTGGGCTATGTTGCTTTGGGCCTTTGAGCAACATAAGTTAAGATGTGCAAGTTGTCACGTGGTTATTGTTTCTTGGTGATCAAGAGTAATATTGGGTTTGAAATCTCATTTTTATGCTCAAATCGACTTACTTAGTGGAATGAGGAGTTTGTCTTTAATGTTATGTGGACTTCTTTATGATGAATTAGAGCATTGTAGGGCCTAATTTTAGATATTAATGAGTCTGGCTAATCTTTCCAATTTCTATCAGAATATTCTAAAGACACTGAAATAAGATCGTTAGTGTAGTTTCCTCTTGAATGATTGGTTTGCTTATGATCTGAGTAGTCTGAACTAGATACAATTTGCATTTCATATATGGCTAATATGAATCTGAAGTTCTAAATGATACTGGAGTTTACTCAATGATCTCTTCTTTATGTATATAACATCAAGTTATCAGTCTCACCAACCTTTTTTTTTTTTTTTTTTGTGTGTATGATTGGCATTACAGGGATTCTTGATTTGACATAGGGCATAATTATACTGCAGATTTTGTGACCTCATATTTGACATTGCTATAGTTGCATCTTTCTGTAGCTCCCCCAGAGATCACGAGGAAAAGCTCATAAAGAGGATGATTGGCTTACCAGGCAACTGGATTGGATCTCATTCCAATGATTTGGTCAAGATTCCAGAAGGACATTGTTGGGTTGAGGGAGACAACTTGTGTTCTAGCATGGATTCAAGATCTTTTGGCTGGTATGTACATATGACGATAAATCTGTATAACTTTTACAAGGTTTAGTATGAGTTTGAATGATGGTTTAACTTCCTCATTGCATTTAAAACTTTGTTATCATGTTGGTCAAGAGCGCAGATATTTTTGCTTATGTTATTTATCAGTAATATGAATGATTTTGATGCAAGGCCTTGTATAATTTGTACATGCATAAGCTCTTGTTCTTTTTAATTCTTTTTCTTTCTATAAATTTCTTGTTGGGCCTAATATATAGCAGCTATTCATGACAGGTCCCTTTGGGTTTAATTAATGGAAGGGTTACTCATGTTGTATGGCCTCCTTAAAGATTAGGTGAGGCTGAGAGAAGAATCCCTCAGGGAAGGCTTTCTCCCTACCAATCAAAACTTCAATAGTGAACCCCCTATTGTGTGGGATTTTTGAATATTAGCATTCTTCTCACCCCATGCTTTCAGAATTCTTTATTGGCTACAGTTGGTGGATTTGGATTCTCTATTTTTTGAACAACAAATTCGAATCCTTAAGTTCTTTGGATGATGGACTTGGATCCTCTTCAGTTAAAACATGACATATCATGTTTGTACAATTTCATCTTTAAATTCAAATTGAGTGGTTAATATTTTTTCAAAAATCAATTATAAAACGTTTTTGGAAGTGGATGATATCAATGAATCTCAACCCTTGATTTCAAATTGTGTTAAAAATCTGCAAAGATGATAAGTCATGTTTAATAACAACTTGAGAGGTTCTTAATCTTACGCCGGGTATTGCTAATGTCTCCTGCATGGTATACTTCGACGAGAAAGCAAAGTTAGAGATGAACTACATCGGTATTCAAGAATTATAAACTTTGTTGTCATTATTGTAAACTTAGCCAGTCCAAGGGACCGGAGTAGTTTTTCTTACTTTCTTGAAAATGTTGTAGCTTGCGTTAATAACATCAATGAATGAGTTTTCATTTTTCCAGTTTCCATTTAAGGGGACCAGACTAGTTACCGCTTTCTATAAAAAGATACCAGGATGATGTCAGGTGGGCTTGTTATGAGCGTTCACATATGCAAATACATGGCTAAAAATAGAGGTTCCTTGTGCTTTTTTTTTTTTTTTTTTTTTAAACATGTTCTTTGTGCTTTCAATAGGCCTGTTTTGGTAAACGACTGACGTATCTCTTTCACTCTTTGAAAGCTATTTACAAAAACAGGGGGTATATTTTGATACGTGTCATTTGGTTACCGGATTTTGAAGGGGAAAAATAGTTTGGAATTGTTGAATTTCGATATATTGTACAAAAATATTATATTTTTAGAAAAGTTAAATTTTTATATTTATAGATCTTATTGTTACTTTGTCATATAAAATAAGAAAGTATTTTTTTTATCTTAATGGGATGGAAAAATTACTTTTTCAATAGTTAAATAGTTATTGAAAGTAGTATAAATGTGCATACTAAAATATATATATATATATATATAAAATTTTGCAAGCAAGTTTTGTAGCTTAGTTAGAACACCAATTTAGTAAGTAGGAGATTTTAGATTTTTTTTAAATAAAAGTCTTTCATTAATAAATATTAATAAATACAACTTGTAACAGATAAATAAATTTGACTACGTTCAAGAATTATATACAAATCTTCTTATAAAATGAGTTTTTTCTTTGAATTTTATTAATTTTGTTGATGAAACAATTGTATATAATGTCTTGATGGCTGTGATTGACACATCAACAAGAAACACATTTTACTTGATGGTGATATTAAATCACAAATCGACTTTATTATCGTTCGACGAGTTTTTAAATAAGTATGATTTTTTGAATATTAAATTTAACCTCATTTTAACTCTTAAAACGAAACACAAACAAACTCTCATAAATGAAGACAAACAAACTTCTATCAAGGAAGACAAAAATAAAATATTTATACTATTTCATCAATAAAATTAACAAATAATTAAGAAAAATAAATATAACATAAGATCTTAAATAGATTTTCAACTAAATAATTTTATTTTCATTGTTGGAAAATATTGATTTATCTCTGAATAATAAAATTTTAACAATTATGGGATCTTTTTTCATACATTTTTTATTTATTATACGTTTTTTCAAATTCACTATTAAAAAAACATAAGAAATTTTACTATTAAAACCTATAAACTCTAACCAACTCATATAAATAAGATGAAAATTTGATTTAGTTATTTATTATGCCTGAAAAAATTGTAAAAAGAAAAAAAAATGAGAGACTAGAGAGCAAAAATATGGAGTTGGCTATGGTAGTGAAAGAAAAAATCAAAGAAAAGTCTTTATGAGAGATTTTAGATTTGACTCTCATTAAAAATATAAAATTATTGTTTTATATTCTTGTGAATGTTACAATATTGCAGTCATTACAATTTGTTCAATTATAAAATTTATCATATGATCATTTTGAAGCATATATTTAATTCAAAATTTTAAAATACCTTTTATTATATTACATAATTTATCTATCACTTTGAATCATTTTAATTTATAAAATATTCTTCAAATTAATAATAAATTTTACATAAAATTTTAAATAAATTACTCAAATACTTAAAAATTTTACATATAAAAATTAGAGACATATAATAAGAAAAATTAGCAACGATATTATTGTATCACTAGTTTTCATTGCTAATTAGTTTGTATAGCTTTTTAAAATTTGAATAATATTTTTTTTTGAGTGTGTAATTTATTTTTCTTCTCTAAGTTATTTTAAAATAAAAATTATCTAACACAATAGTAAATTTATCATAAAATAATTCATAATTTATATAAGTAGTTCAAAATTTTATAAAATTATTTTTTATGTGTAATTTTAAATATATGAATAGTAATTTTTAGTGTTATAAAAATTTGATCATATTAAATTGGCCTTATTAGAGGTGAAAGACCATATTGATTAAAAACTTATCAATTTAGTTAAAACTAAGAAAATGGGGAAAAAATCAGTGAACTTATTTTCAATCAAAATAATGCCATTTAATTTAAATTTTTTAAAAACCTATAAAATTTAATTTTTAAATATTTTTTGTTAAATTTTAGATATTCAGTATATTATTAATTTTCTATAATTAATTTTTTATTTCTTTAAATATTATTTTCACCTATATATTTATTTTATATATAGTATTTTTATTATGAAATATAATATTTAATATGATTGAACCAAACTGATAAATTTGTAAAGCTACTCCTAAATTAGTTCAATGATCATTTTGATTTTAAAATATTCATAATTTATTTACGTATGTAGTTTATTTATTATTGTGGATAATTTTAATATATAAAAATAAATAAAAATATATGAATTATGAATAATATAAAGTAATTATTATAATTTTTTATATATCACCATTTTCCAATATGATTATAGTTTTTTTGTTTAGGCATTGAAAAGTAATATGCCTGAATCCTCGACACCTAAGACATTTATCATGTGATTTAAAAGGAGTTTTAGTTTTGATTTTACTTAGCAATAACAATAAAATCCTTTGGCTTGGTTCCTTCTTTTAGTTTTAAAACAACCTTGTTATGCTTCCAATTAGACCTCCATATAAAGCTAGATGTTGAATCAAATTTAATCCATCTAGACTTGATTTTCTTCTCCATCTTAAAGACTTTGTAATAATAGCTCGTCTTTGTCCACATGATATTGCAATTCACTATATCAGTAATCTCCTTATTCAAGTCGCTAATAAACCTTGGATGGTAGCCTATCAATCTCCTCTATGTCAACTTTCATCATAGTTATTTCCATTACTTTATAGTAGTCCTCTACACTCATAGAACTTTGAACTAGCCCTTACAGCTTCCTATGTAACGGTGGCTAGGGATAAATCTCTTACGCATCACCACTTTCATGTCTTCCCATGTCCAAATCTCCCTCTCTTCATTCCTTCGCCTATTGATCACCAATTAATTCTGCCATATACTTGCATAATTTGTAAACTCCATAACTGCTAGTTTTACTTTCTTTTTTCCTGAAGTAATTATGGCAATCAAATATGTGTTCTATCTTTATTTCTCATTCTAAATATAACTCGAGATCATTCTTTCCTTAAAAGGTCGAGATCTTCATCTTAATATTGCCTATATTTCTACCTCTCTTTGAAATAGTTTTTTTGCCTTTACTATAACTTGATTCCTCCAAATCTGAATTATCTTTCTCTTATTTCTCAATCATATGTCTTCTAATAATGACTTTAGAATTAGATAGGAATTGCATGTCATCTAGCCTAGCATTTAGCTTTCTAAATTGTTCATTAACAATCTTGATGAACAACTTCATATCAAGCTATAATGGTTCTCATTCACTACTTATATTTATAAACCGCAAAAACTTGTTAGCAATAAAAGAAATTGGTTTCTCACATGTTTCTTTATATTTTTGCTCTTAATTAGATTGTTGCCACTCATGTTTCATACTATTTTAGCTTTTCTCAACTATAATCTCATTTTTCTTTTCTTTTACTATTCAAGCTAGCCCCTTTTATGTTTTTAAAAGAGTAAAAAATAACAAATCTCAAGGAGCAATTGATTAGATGATGACAAATCTCATAATTAGGACTTTAAAATCTTAGTTAAGACCAATGACAACAAAAAAAGGTTAATTAAAAGGGCCAAAAAATAAAAAAAAAAAACTTCAAAATAAAGGACATGTAAAAAAATTATTGGAATGTAATGCATTAAAAATAAAGCTAAAAGACACAAAACAACCTTATATAAGCTTCATTGAATTGAAATTTGAAGCATGAAATCTAAATTAATTTGTCACAAAAATCATTGTTTGATTAGGGATAAACTTATAATTTAAGAAATTAGATTGCAACCTTAATAAATAGCACAAAATTAATAGCTCAAAGTAACAAACAATGTAATCTAGCTTCTCTTTATTCTTTTCAAATTTAGATGTTTTTTTTTTCCCTTTTTCCAATCAAAATAAATACAAAAATAGAATTGAATCAATTTGAAAGTATGAATAAACTAAAATAGAAGAATTTGAAGAAACTATACAAAGACAACATAAGTGTCATATAAAGATCAGAGAAAGTACAAAATAAATAATAAGTAACTTATTTTTATAGGATTAAAAATTATGGTATCAAATGATAAGAACTTGCTAGACGATCTGTTATAAAAACTATTGAAAAAATTTGTTATGCTCACCCTAAGAAAGTTAGAAAACAAGTTGTAATTGATCAGATTAAAATCTTCAAAAAATAAGTTTTTAAAAGTCTAATCTGGAAGATGCTATAAAAGTTTATTACTCCCTTAATAAGTCAAGATGTTGTATTCTATCAATAACACAAGAAAGCAAAGCAAATCTTGCTAAAAATAAGTCAATATTATTATTGATGTTAAAGTTATGATTCAATACATATGAAAACCCTTTAAATGGCTATCAAAATTAAAGCTTCTTATAAAAAAAAAGATATAAATTTCTATTCCAAGTCATGTACAAATTGGAGTGTTATTTCAACTAAAAGTTTCTAATTAGAATGAAAAATTTAACTTAGAGAAAGTTGGAATCACACCTTTGTATGACTATGTCTTTTTCATGCACGACCATGAGTCTATTTTTTTTTTTTTTTTTGGTTGAAAGGCCATGACTCTACTCCAGAAGTTGAAATTGCAAAAAAGCACAATCATATTGTATGTCCACGTCTGTTTTTGCACGGTCATGTCTTTTTCTTCCCAGATGACTTTACTCCGAAGCTAAAATTGCATAAAGGTGAGCGAATGCTTCGTTCTACATGCCTGTGTCATGTCTAAACCCTTGTTTATCATTCATAATATAGAGATAAGTCATTACTCTTGGTAATAAATTGAAATTCAAAAAATGAATCTTTTTTTCTTATATCTCTATGATTAATTCTTATAAAACTTCTTTCACATATTTAGTCATTACTCAAATAATTGATCCTCCAATTTCTTGTAATCGATAATAAAAATACTTATTAATCTATTAGCTAACACCTTGATTGATATCATTTCTTTAATTTTTAAAACTGATCTATATTGTTTTTATCAATAAGTTATTTTTTTAAAATGATTTAATTTTTTATTATTTAGAAAAATATTGTTTATTAATTATTTTTTTTAAATGTATCAAATATTATAAAATGTAAAAAAATGTTTTAAAAATATTATGTGCGAAATAATGAAGCAATCTCTTCTCTGTTTGGTAGTGCTGTGAATGATCAACTTTTTAATAGGCTGGCTGTCCCAAACGACAATGTCGTTTTGGCCAACTTTTCCTCACTCACCTTCCATCGCTGCTTTCATTCCTCCTCTCCCCGTTTCTCTCCTGCCACTCGCTCGTCGTAGGTTAATATTCATTTCCGTCATTTTAAAAAATATATTTATGAATATCTCGTTGAAATTCAACGAATTCAAACTCTCGGAGAACAGGAGGAAAGAGGAACAGCGGTTAATTTTTATGTGCTAGTACGTTTTTATGCTTCTTGCTGATTTGTTTTTGCGCTGTTAGGCGAATCTATCAGAATTCACTGAGATGGCATGGGAGGGACTGTTGGCGCTGTTGATGCAGCGCGAGCTAGTAAACAGCAAGTGGTGGAGATTGAGCATTTAATGAAAGCTCTTTTGGAGCAGAAGGATGGACTCGCTAAGAGAATATTCACCAAGGTTGGAGTTGACAACACATCGGTTTTGCAGGCTACAGATAACTTCATTTCCCTTCAACCTAAGGTGCTTATTGATAACTCGACTTCTATTAAACGTTTGTGTGGCATTCACTTATATATATATATATATATATATAACTGAGAATCTATGTTCTTATCATAGGTGATGAGTGAGTGACACCAGTGGTCCTATATGGGATCATATCTTGCTGTATTGTTGGACAATGCCCGACAGCATAAGAAGGAAGTGGGAGATGATTTTGTGTCGGTAGAGCATCTTGTTTTAGCATTCCCTTCTGATAAGAGGTTTGGGCAGCAGTTGCTGAAGAGCCTCCAGCTTAGTGAGAAGGAGTTGAAGGATGTCATTCAAGCTGTTCGTGGAAATCAGAGAGTAATTGATCAAAGTATGAGCTTAATTTTCTTTTCCTGCCTCACACATTATATTATTCCATGACTATGATAAGCTACACGGAATGCCAATAAGAAAAAAAAATTGCGAGATCCAATGATAGATATTGCAGCATATGTAAAGAGTTAAGGACAGGTTTCTTGACCTCTAGTCTGTTCAGTTGTATAAGGCATGTCATTGGGGAGCATTTTTCCATGTCTGAGTCCAGGGTTATGCGGCCTTGTTTTTTCCTTTAACGGTTTTAGTTGCTATTGACATAAAGTTTTAGTTTGCTTCTAATTTATTTGGATGTTGTTTTCTCAATGTACACAGATCCTGAAGGGAAATGTCAAGCATTAGAAAAATATGGGAATGACTTGACTGAGCTCGCTAGGTGTGGCAAACTTGATCCTTTTATACGTCAAGATGATGAAATCCGATGGTGTATCCAGATATTGTCTAGAAGAACAAAAAATAATTCTGTTATTATTGGTGAGCCTGGTGTGGGAAAGTCTGCCATTGCTGAGGATAATGTTTACATTTGAGGAGTGCAAACTCCATCCTGGCTTTTGACAAGTTCATAGAAATGTTTGGAGGTTTAGTTTTCTTTATTGTTGAACACTATGCATGATAGATCTACGCAAAATCTTTCCATGGGAGGTTTCAAATGAATGGATATCCTAGGCTATCTAGAGAAGGAACTTTATTTGTTATTAATGCAGTGGAATTTAAAAAATGAAAATGAAAAATAGCATATTAAGAAATAGAATGTTTGCCCATTTAAATTAGAAATCTTGATTTTAAACATTACTATAAGGGAAAAGCAAACCTTATTTAGATTATTAATCTTGGATGTTCTGAGGAAGCAGAGAGAGAGAATGGAATATTTCCTAACCTATTAAATGTTGTAATATGTAAGTGTTTCATAATAACATCAATTTATTATGAAAAATGATCATAGCACTACGAGTGCATTTGGGGTGGGAAGTTGGAATTGTGAATCCATTTCTGCACCAGAGAAAATTTTCCTTGGATGGAACCTGCATTGAGTTTTCTTGCATGGAACCTGTAGTCTATCCTCATGAATTTCAAGTCTACATATTATCAGTTGGCATTTCAGAATGTGTCTCTATTATAATTGGTGATTACACCACTGCTATTAATCCAGTACCTTTAGGAATACATTTAGGTCATAGATGATCCCTCAGTATTATGTTCAATATCTTTCTTTCTTTTATGGAATTTCTAATGAAAATTGTGTATTACTTTGCAGATTGGCCCAGAGAATTATTCATGGTGATGTGCCAGAACCACTGTTGGACTGAAAGGTTGTATTTTTATTTTTTATTTTTTATTTTTTGTACTTGTCTTGATTATGTACTTATGCGGTGGAAAAAGGAATTGTTTGACAAGATTCAGAGATAATTTATTATGCAAGTTGGTATTAATGCCTATCTTCCTCTTCTAAGTTGGATTGATTTAGATTTCCAATTGGTCTTTGGGCTCAAGTGTGAGATTGGACATGCCTGTCTTCAAACTCTGGTCTCAGGTGTTAAATTAGAGCTAAATTTGGAATTTATGGGATACATCATAAATGTTTATTTTACTGATTTGCCTAAACAATTTCACTTCAGACTTGGCTTTTGTTGTAATTTCTTTTGCATTTGACATTTACCGTTTATCCTGGATTCTACAGCTAATCTCCCTAGATATAAGTTCAACGGTTGCTGGAGCCAAGTATCAAGGATATTTTGGGGAAAGGTTAAAAGCTGTGCTGACGGAAGTTAGTGCTTCATATGGGCTAATCATTTTATTCATTGATGAGATTCATACTGTTGGTGGTGCGGGTTATGCCCATCTTCTGCTGTCTTTTTTTCATAATTGATTAATTTCATCCTATACCTGAACCCAAATGCAATATTAGAAACTGTGTTTATTGACACTTCCCATGCAATTAGTATGCATAAGCATCAAGTATGAGGGTGGGTAAAAATTGCTGCATGTCATTATGGGTAATCTTGTTTATGTTACTGGGCTTAGGCATGCTTAAAGAGGCATCTAGTTAGATATTGTGCTATTTTGACATATTGTAATGATTGTGACATTCGTAAATTGTTGAGATGGACACATTCTTGATGGTTAGGGGTTACAAGTGGAGCAATGGATGCTAGGAACTTGTTGAAGCCAATGCTTGGATGAGGTGAGCTCCGATGTATAGTGGCAACTACATTGAATGGGTACTGGAAATACATTGAGAAAGACCCAGCACTTGATCGCAGATTTCAACAAGCGTTTTGTGATCAACCTTCTGTTGAAGATACTATTCGTGATCTATGTGAGCGCTACGAGCTACATCATGGTGTTAAGATTTCTGACAGTGCCCTTGTTTCAGCAGCAATTCATGCAGACAGATACATCACAGAGCATTTTTTGCCTGACAAAGGTAAGAAAACTTTATTTTTCAGTATTATACATCACAGGCAGTATGAGATTTATGCTTTTGAGGCTCGTTTATCTATGGAATATTGAAATATTCAGTTATGACATTTGATCACACAATATGATTTTGTGAAAAAAAAAAAAATTTGGAGGCAGTGACCCTCCTTTCAACATTTTAGTGTATAGTCAATCGGCTGCTCTTAGGACTTGAATTTACATCATGGCTACAAGCACAAGATTCTCGCTGTTGTAAACTCATTCTAGATATTTAGTAATTGTATCACCAATATTTTTTCCTATTGTAAACTTCTTTTATGTGTACTGATGAAAATAAATTGAAGTTTTAATTAATTGAAATCGGAAACCCAAAAGTTTTTCTTATAGTAGGGAGAACATATCATTGTTCTGTAGATGGTTTAGTAAGCTAAGATTTCCCTCTATAGTTTTTTTCGCTATGTTCATTTTGTCCTTTCTCATTGCTGATTATTGTTTATTAGACACCAGACGTTTGAGATCTGCGGCTGATAATGAATTAAGGCATGGTAGTGGTTGTGGCAGCCTTTTGAGTTTCAATATGCTGTCTGATGTTGGGAATAGAGTACACTCCCTAGCTTATCTCCAAATAAAGTGAAAAGGGGAAAATAGCATTTGTTAGCAAGGAGAAACCATCCATATGCCTTTTTCTGCTGTTGACACTAGGTTCTGCTTGCTCTTACTGCTGATCAGAAGTTTCTAATTAGCCTTTCTTTGCAGCCATTGATCTTGTTGATGAAACTGCTGCAAAGCTCAAAATTGAGATTACTTCTAAGCCTACTGAGTTGGATGAGATAGATAGGGCTGGTTTAAAGCTGGAGATGGAGAAGTTATCTCTAAAAAACAACACTGATAAAGCATCAAAAGAGAGGTTAAGCAAGCTTGAGAGTGATTTGAACGAACTTAAACAAAAACAAAAAGAACTAAATGAACAATGGAATCGTGAGAAGGCTCTTATAAATCACATAAGATCAATCAAAGAAGAGGTAATTCATTCTTTATTGGTTGTATATTAATGTTGAGCTGTCCTTATATTGTTGTCTGCAGTTTGATGGACCTCTGTTAATTTCTTGTAGATTGTTAGAGTTGACCTAGAGATGGAAGCTGCCGAGCGTGAGTATGACTTGAATCGTGCTGCTGAGCTCACCCTAATGTCCCTTCAATGCCAGTTAGAAGAGGCTGAGAAGAACCTTGCTGACTTCCGGAAGTCTGGAAAATCTTTGCTTCGAGAAGAGGTCACTGATCTTGATATTGCTGAAATCATAAGCAAATGGACTGGCATACCTGTGTCAAACCTTCAACAATCAGAGAGGGAGAAGCTAGTCTTCCTATAACAGGTTCTTCACAAGGGGGTAGTTGGTCAAGATATGGCAGTAAAATCAGCGGCTGAATCCAAATCAACCAATAGCTAGCTTCATTTTCATGGGCCCTACTGGTGTTGGCAAAACTGAGCTTGCAAAGGCTTTAGCTGGCTACTTTTTTAACACAGAAACTGCTATGGTAAGAATAGATATGAGTGAATATATGGAAAAGCATGCTGTTTCGCGCCTGGTTGGGGCTCCACCAGGTTATGTTGGTTGTGAAGAAGGAGGACAGCTAACAGAAGTGGATCCACAGAGACCATACTCTGTTGTACTGTTTGATGAAATTGAAAGAGCACACCATGATGTCTTCAACATTTTGTTACAGTTGCTGGATGATGGAAGGATAACTGATTCTCAAGGGAGGACTGTTAGTTTTACTAGCTGTGTTTTGATTATGACTTCAAACATTGGTTCCCATCTTATATTTGAAACCCTTCGTAATACACAAGACAGTAAGGAAGTCATTTATGATATCATGAAACGACAAGTCGTTGAGTTGGCTAGACAAACTTTCTGTCCAGAATTCATGAATCGGATTGATGAATATATAGTTTTCCAGCCATTGGACTCCAAAGAAATTAGTAAAATTGTCGAGATACAGGTAATATTCTTCCCCTGGAATATTTTCTGCTTTTTGCCCCCATATTTTAATAGGTTTTATGTTTTACTGCTGAGGCCTACACTGAGATTACTTAAATAGATGACTAAACCTATCTCAATATTATTATTGGAATACCACAAATGAATTGTTCTTGTGGGTTTCATTGCAACGAGGAGGCCTGAATTTGGGCTTAGGATTTAAATCATTTTTTGACTTCTTTTCTAATGTTGTCTCACTACTTGTTATCTGTGTGAGAGAGGTCATATGCATCTGATTATTCTCTAAGGTGCTGTATATAGACCTCAGGCAATGAGGTCCAACACCTCAACTCACCTGCAAAAACTGTATGAAAGATCCAAAATCTCAGGTGCTCTTGGTTGAAAGATCTTAACGTTAGCCTGCCTAACCTTGATCACATTCAGTTTGTTCTTGTTACCCTACAATGAGATGATAAGTGGTTTATTATTGAAATTGCGTTGCTTTTTGCATTTGCTTGATTCACTTCGTGTGCTTGGTCAAGGATTACTGATTTCTGTTTAATTTATTTCTATCAAATTTGGTGTTTGGTTGATTTTGCATGTTAATTTGCATTTCATTCACATTTATTGAAGAGATATATACATATTAAGGGTCAATATTTTATGTTCATATGCTATTTAAGTGTTTTCTGCCTGAAGTGTGAGGAAAGAAAGAAACAATTTGAATATTTTGATGCTTTGTTTTTGGATTCAGTTGCTTGGTCTGATTCTTCACCATTTACTTGGTAGATAACCTACTACCTATCGTAGGATGCCTCTGACTCAGAGGTTCAATTAATAGATATGCAATATCATTGCTTTTCATCATGTTGTTTAATAAATGTGCTCTTTTGGTGGAATATCTGATACGTGTAAAATGTCAGAACCGAGTTTGATGTATCAGAATACATCTTATCCCTTGAAAGTTTGATGTAAACTTTTTTCCTTATGGCATAAGCAATTTTGATTTGAATTTAACATGTCCTTGTCCATTGCTAGATGAACCGAGTGAAAGAGAGGCTCAAACAAAAGAAAATCGATCTTCATTACACAAAGGAAGCCGTTGATCTTTTGGCGACATTGGGATTTGATCACAATTTTGGAGCAAGGCCAGTTAAGCGGGTAATACAGCAGTTGGTTGAGAATGAAATTGCAATGGGAGTCTTGAGGGGAGAGTTCAAGGAAGAAGATTCAATTATCATTGATGATGATGAATCCTCAGATCTATCTCCCCAGAACAGGTTGCGGGTCAGGAAATTAGAGAGCTTCTCCTCAGTGGAAGCCCTGGTTGTCAATGACTGATGTTTTGAGTTGTAAATATGTCTAGTAAATGAGTAAGGCTTTACTTTGGCCTATGTAAATATAAAAGTGCAGTGACAATGATGAGGCTTCACTTTCTTATTCCAATATTGGGCAGCTTCTAACATGGTCGATTAGAATATGAAAAGTATTTGTACTGAGACTTAGCTTTTCATTAGAATGCTTTAGCAAAGTTTTTGTGGGTACTCCTTTTGACCTTCTTACTTTTTATAAAGGAATGGATGGACAAACTGGTTTTGCAAACTCCCATGTTTAATTGGTCAATTTACTCTTTTTTATTAAGGAGCATCTCTTAATAGCCCTCAAAACTGTTGGAGGTCACTTCCTTCCGTAAGTCCCTTGGGCTGGTTAGAGTTTATAGGAGTAGATTCCTTCAAGTTGCTGGAGTGACTTTCTAACGAATACATGGATTCCTCCTATAAAGAGGCTTAGGTTCTTCTGTTTTCTCGGAAGAGCAACGTTCTGTATTTGGAGAGCTGTCTTCTGTTTTCTCGGAAGAGCAAAGTTCTTTATTTGGAGGGCTAAGAGGAATCTAACCATAGAAATAAAAACAATAATCAATACAGTCAGTGACCTGTATCTAACCATCGCAACACCTTTTAATGCATATATGTTTAATTATAATGATCGTCCACCGCACAACAATATCATATGAGAGGCAGAGTCTCTTTCTTACCTTCAAGAATTTTCCACATTAGGTTTTCAAGCACTCGTTATGTTAGTTACTCTACTCGTAGTATCGTCTTATAGAAGGCTTTTGCCTTTCTAAATTTCTTGAAACTGCCCAGATCAGTGAACCTCATGCAACTAGCTAACACATTTCCAGGCAGCATGGTACACTGACTTGCCGATTGCTTGCCTATGTAATTCTTTTAACTTATTGAGTTTTACCACTCATAAATAAAAATAAAAATGTTATCATCTAGTTGCTAATTAGTGTGGTTCTGATTTTGTTACTTCAGCAGTAAAACATTTTTAATTTTCTATAAATGATTCAGAAGGAGATGAGACCAAGGAGCATGGTCGAAGGCTATTTTGTCTAGCTTGACAAAAATAAAGAAATTGAAACATAAACGTGAAATGAAGGATGGCCAACAAACATATATTAGTGGATCAAATACAATCATTGTCCCCATACTGCATATATATATTTTCAGTTAATTAATTCTGCTATACAACTCACGATTCTGTTCACATATTATTTATATGTAGAGAAAACATGGTTATTGTTCTCCACAGATTTTTATTTTTTATTTTGTCAAATCCTTCCAACGCATTAAAGAAAGTTACAATAGAACATATAATTTTTTGTTTTTCATCCTTCAAACAAATAAAATATTATAAATTAAATATATAAAATAATATAAATTATGTACATTGGCGTTTCTTTAAAATATTAAAGTGTGAATAAAGTGATAAACATATCGGATAGAGTATAATCGAGTTAATGTCAGATTATATCTTTTTAGGTAGATTTGAGCCATAGGTTAATCGGGTTTTAGATCAAAATGTATAAAAAAAAATAAGAATCATTTTTAAATAGGATTAAAACACTCGTAATTTTAATTTTTAAAAATAAAATAATTATTTTAATCTTCAAATAAATTTTAAATTTTTTATAATTAAAATTGAATCAGTTCATAGATTAAATTAAAATTGAATTAATTTAAACTAATTAGCGAATTAAGTTAAAATAACTTTAAATCAAGATAAATTTTTGATTGGGTTCAGAGTGAGAATTGCCACTTTACGTGTGGATTATGTAAGCCTTTTTTATTTTTGCTCAGTAGTTATGCAAATGATCGTTAAATATTTTTTAGAATAATATAACATATCTTTAGTCATAAATAGTTATATAATATATACAAAAGAAAATAATTTTATGATCTAAAATATCAATATTAAATCGATTCTCAATACTACTAATACTTACATATTCACTCAACTTTGAAATCATAATTTTATTTTTACTACAAATCTTTTTTGATGACTCAATATTTTTATCAATTGTGAAAATTCTCATCAAATATGATATTATAGTGTGATATAAACTAAAATTTATATAGTTTATTAGAACATATTTAAGAGATAATACTTAATAATATATCAATATATATTATTAAATAATTAATTTTAAACCATCAAAACTCTAAAAAATAAAAACTTTCATAAAGAAATACAAAATAACAAATCTAAAATAAAACTTTTAAAAAATAAAATAAAATAAAAATTAACAAATATAGTAAAATAATTCGTTTTATTAAAAAAATAAACAAAATTATTTTAAAATTAATTCGTACTATATATGCGTTTATAGAGATTATTATTAATATTATTTTCTGACTGGATTTAGAGCCAGGAATTGAGGAATTAGTAGTTGTCAATGACCACCACTAAGAGGAAATAAGGAATAAAAAGTTAATAACCCCACAAGATATTTTATGGACCCATATTTTACAGTCATATGGATTAACAATGATTAGGGAGAAAAAGAAAAAGTTAACAGCAAACAAATACTAATAAACTTGGTTCACTTTTGACAAAATGTCAACACCAAGTTTCCTGTCAAGCATTTTCATATCAATAATAAAACTTTGATAGACGTCTTTTTCTTTTTTCTTAATTAGCTTTTGCTTGTTGGTGTATTTGGCATTTGCTGCTCTTGTCAAACCAGAGAATTTCGTAAATTTGGTATCTTTTCACCTCTCCCTTACTCCAATAATTTTGGCCATTCATTTCTCAATTTGTGAAAGTCACATAAATGCTCCAAATTCTTTGACAGCAAACATAATCTGAGCTCTTACGGCAACACAATCATGTCTTATTATAGTTAATAAAATTTTTAAAGATTTATGTAATACTTTTATTAATATATAATTATTTATTATCTTGAATAATTTTAAATTTTGACAAAATTACTATAAATAATTAGTAAATTATAAATATAATTTAAAATTTTATATAATAATATCATACTGTTATGACATTATAGAATTCCTTCGGTATAAAAAACCTTTATCTAACATTATTTATTTCTTTTGAAATTTGAGTTGGCTTTTTAAATCCAAATCAAGACATATATATGTAGTATCAGAATGATTTATAACTTTTTTGGAAAAAAGTTTCCTAACTTTATACGCATCTTCTTTATTATGTTATTTGGCTAATAGTTTTATTTTAGTATCAACATTCATAGCTCAACAAATAAATACCAAATTTTAATTACTTTTTTATATACATAAAATGAGATCAGTAGTATCTCTCTTTCTCTGTGTCTTCATTCCTTTCACATTAACGCGTTCAATTTGGAAACTTTATAAGTTTAAAATTGTTTATTTATAGGCTTCTTTCTTCCTAAAATTTAAATTTTTTCTAGTTTTGACAAAATTGATCAATTGTTTTAATTGTGATAAAATTAATCAAAACTAATAAAATTTTGATAAATTTAACAAAAATTTAAATTGATCAAAATAGTATAATGCGTCATATTAAAATATTGAATTAAAATACTGTTAATTGATGTTAGTAACTAATGTTAACTAATTTTACTAATTTTTTTAATAAAAAATCATATCGGTTGATTTGTTACGTTACGTGATATATCATTTTATTTTAATCAATTTGAATTTTGACTAATTTTATCAAAATTAAAAAAATTGACCAATTTTATCAAAATTTGAAAATATTTGAATTTTAATAAGCCAATAAGCTTTATTTATACTCATATAAATATTCAAAACAATCAATTAATAAAAAAATTTTCATATAGAAAAGTAATTATATATACCAAAATACATGTAAGATTTTTTCAACAAATTTATAATTTTTTTCATTTTGAATTTGATTCGTAAATTAAAAAGTAATATGTCACGTCATTTTTGTTTTCTTCCGTCATAATAAACAACTAATCTATATAACTTAAAATTAACTTGTAAATAATAGACTTTAAAATTTATACTTTATTTGATATAAATGAATTTTATAGTTTTTATGAAATTCATTTATAAATTTATATTTTATATAAAAATTTATTTGGAATTGTATTCATTAAATTTTTAAAATTAGTTATATAACTAAATCAGAATTTTATTAAATTAATTTATAAATCAATTTTACAATTATAATTTTTTTTTCCTTCTGAATACTCTTAGTTAAAATACTATTTTTCACTTTCTTCTTTATTTCTATCATTCTCACTCTCTCTCGTTTTTCTTTCTTTTTCCCGCTCTACTCTCTCTATATCTCTCCTTTTTTATAATATTTTTTCATTCTTTAAAAATAATACAATGATATTCTACAAAATAAAATATTTTATTAAATTTATTTAAAAATAAATTCCAATTTTATTTTATAGTATATCAAACATAAAATTCATTTGCAAATGAATTTTATAAAAAAATTATCATTAAATGAAATGAATTTTAAATTACAATTAACTCAAACATCATGTTAAGAAGTATTTACTATAATTGATAGAAGCAGTCGGTACAAAATTTTCACCCAATAATTGATAAGTACATATTTTAGAGTTATTTGATTTTCATTTTGACAATTCTGTTACTTTTCAGTTCATAAAATGTATAAATCATGTATTTGGTTAGTATTTGAATTATAATTCAGAACATGAGCTAGTAACTAATAAACACTTTTTTATTAAAAATATATACTTTTAAGAATTTTTTTATTAATAAGTTATACTTTTATAAATAAAATGATAAGTATATTTTTAAAATTTATTTATTGATTTATTATAATTTATGTATATATTAGTAATTATATGTACAAATAATAAATAGTATCAATAAGTTAACTGCTAAAAATATTTTAACATATGTATAATATTTTAACTGCTAAAAATATATTAACATATGTATATATATTTATAATATAAATTAATAATTATAATATTTTAATTTTAAAAATACTTTTATGAGCATATATATAAAAAATTAAAATATATATTATTTTTTAATTTATTTTTAGTTTAATATATAAGAATATTACTAAATATACTTATTAGTTTTTTATGAATTAATAATAATTGGTAGACATAATTCATCAAATATTTAATATTTATATGCCATCATTTACATTAAAAAATTATTTAAAATAAGGCCCTTAAATCCATGAAGTAAAAAAGAAAAGCATTAAGTGAGCTAACCTTACTTTATATTTGAAAGTTTTAGATGAATAAAAAAAAAGATATGATAAAGTTTAATTCATGAAATAGGAAAAGAAAAAAAAAATAGAAGGAGGATAAGTATATTTTTATATTTGAATGTTTTAAGAGATAAGAAAGGATCTTAGTTATTTAATTATAGATGGAGGGATAACTTTTGTTCAATCAATCTTGAAGGAAAAGAAAAACGAAATTTGAGGAAATAATTAATCCCTTCTTATCATTTCTTATTTAATCCAAGGAATATATAAAAGTTATTCATTCTCATTTAGTTTTTCTGCATCTCTTCATTTAAATCAAACTTTAAGTATTATGTTTGATTTGCGTGTGAATAACTTAAAAATGAAATGCAAATAAAATTTAATTCCTCAATCTTGTTTATAAGTTATTCCTTAATATAACAACAAATATAAATAAATATTATTAAAAATCATAAAATAAATAATATATGTTTTAAAAATAAAAATATTATTTCTTTAATCATACATTTTACAATAAATATTTTAACTATATCAATATTTATAAATATATTTTAAATAAAATATTCAACAAGGTGCGGAACTAGTGAATTTTTTGATAGAAGCCATTTAATTAACAATAGATGGTGACAATATAGGAAATTACATTTTTTGGCTAATAAAATTGAAATAGATGGTGGCAATATAGGAAATTATTTTTTTTTTTTAAAAAAGTAGCGTACATGTAAAATAGGTAAAACTATCTATTGAAAATAAAATAGTTAAAAAATAAAATTAAAAATAGTATATATAAATATCTTAATTTAAAAAAATTATTTACTTAATTTATATTTTATAATACATATTTTAATTTTATTTATATTTTAACTAATGCATTCAATATAGTGCCCTGTGAATTTTCCATTCAGCAAGCGTAGAAGCCATTTTCAATTACATTTTCTGACTAATAGAATTGGTGGCAATATGGGAAAATAGGCAAAACAACTTAATAAAAATAAAAATAAATTATTAAACAACAGTAAATAATTAAAAAACAATACAGTATTATTTTACTTTTATTAATATTTATAAATATGTTTTAAATAATATGTTCAAAATAAGGCGGGCACTGAAGTCACACAGAAGCCATTTTCAATTACATTTTCTGCCTACTAGAATTGGAATGGATGAACGGTGGCAATATGGAAATTCTTTATAAAAAAGAAGCCTACATGTGGAAAATGGAAAATGCAACCCGTCCATTTTCTTCCCTGGAGTGACAGTCAGAGAGCAGCATGCATACGCTTCGAGACGCAACCCCCACCTCCGTGCAATTAAAAATGCAGTGGGACCATCAGATCATGCATTGTTGTCAGCCCCACACGAAGTTTCTTTTGATTGGTACGTTGGCGGATGAAAGGACGCAGTTGAAGGGTCAGTATTATACGCGGTTCTGTAGCATACATTAACTCATTTCCGTATGCCTCGACTTCCTCAACAAGCCTTTCTCCGCCCTCGATGTACATCATGACTCGTTTGGTAACCCTCTTTTCTTTTCCTGCCAATCAAATCATATTGGGTATTTTTCTTTTCTTTTTTTTTAATAAATTTATGCTATGAACGTAAAGTCTTATCTTTCCTTACAAATCTTAAACCTAAGAAAGTCTAAATATTAATTTTTTATTTATTTTAAATTTTATACATTTATATCTTTTATTATTATCAAATAAGGCAATCCTCATGCTTAGCGAGTAGAAGACCTTTGATTATTTTGATCATCTTGTGAGAATTAATAATTTAAAAATCTCACAAATTAAAAATAATTCTAAAATCTCGAAAGAGAATAATCTACTATTGCAATTTATTAAAAATTTTTAATTTTTAACAATACTTGTTCTCACTTAACAAAATGAATTAAATTTTGTTTTATAATTCTCTAAACTCCATTTGCTTTATGAAAAATATTTTCTAAGTAATATTTTTTTAATATTATAAATATATTATTTTTTATTTATAAAATTATAATAAAATTTAGATAATAAATACTTTATATTTATACTGTTTATTATTTAATATAAAAAATACATTAAAAATAAAAATTTTTTAGAGATCTATTGATCATCGATGATGATTGCCACTAATAAAAAATCATCAGTGTTGATAATTAAATATAATAAGTGATAATAAATATATATATATATAATTTATTTTTTATTTAAATAAATTTATTAAAATTTTAAAAATAATTTTTTTTGACAAAAAAGTTATTTTTAAAAAATATTTAATTTTTTAAAAATGTATCAAATATTAAAAATATAAAAAACAATTTTCGCGAATTAAACGCAGTATAATTTAACAAACTAAAGAAAGAAACTCTTGAATTTTGGGTCATATTATTCATATCATGACTCAATATTTGTCCTTTTGGAAAGCGAGTAAAAAAAAAATGGAAATCCTAACCATAAGCAAGCATCCAAACAGACCCTTAAAATTACATATACATATGCATACACTCACAAATTTCGCTGCACGCCTCTGAATAATATCACTCTCTGATCACTTGAACTAAAGAAAGAAGGAAAACACTCTTCTTGCTCTCTACCGCATTTCCTTTTCTTTTCTTGCTTCTTTTGGAGAGCTAGTAGCAGAGTATCACTAATAAAGCAAAGAAATCAACATAAACCAACAGAGTAATGTAGCCAATATGGCCAAGTGTCACCACCGCAACCACATCGGATCTTTAATCCTCGACCATTCCTCCACCTCCCCCGCCGGCCATTTCCGTCTCTGGTCCTCCTCATTCCGCCGCAAAATTTTTGACGCCGTCAGCTGCGGTGGTAGCTCCCGCTATCGACACCACAACGACTCCTCCTCCTCCTCCTCCTCCGCCAGCACCACCACCACCACCACTACCACCGCCACAAACAATGTGATTGAGAAAAAGGCGCCGCCTGGGGGACGGAGGACGAGGAATGGAAAGTCTGAGAAGCTATCGGATCTGCTTAGTATAGCGGAGGCGGAATCGGAGATGGAGACGAGGAAGAAAGTGGAGGTGTTAGAGGAATTCAAAGGAGCGGTGAAGGAATTGCAGGCTGAAAATGACACCAAGAGGAAAGAAGCCGCGTGTCGTGTGAGGTTGTTGGCTAAGGAAGATTCTGGAGCCAGAGTCACTCTTGCTATGTTAGGAGCGATTCCTTCTTTAGTTGGAATGCTGGATTTCGAAGACGTTGAAGCTCAGATCGCTTCTCTCTACGCCTTGCTTAATCTCGGGATCGGCAATGATGCGTCAGTTCAAAAAATTTGCTCTGATTATCATTCTTTCCTTTTCAAGTAGTTTTGTGTTTATCTTGTCAATTAAGCTGTAGCTTGTAACGGGATCCAAGGCGACGTCGTTTTTGTGTGTCTTAAGAAGAACCCTGTTATGTTTCCTTCAGTTATGCATGAATGAGTTTCGAGTTGGATTTTGCTTTTAGATACGAGAATGTGGCGTCATGTTCCTGCGTTCGTAGTTTCCTGTGTCTTTTGTTAATAATATTAGCAATCCCGTATTTTTGTATACTACATATGTTCTCATTATCTGTTACATGTCACTTTCCTTGCTGTGCTATTTTCTTGAAACATTACTATTGTCATATATTTGGATTTTATTACTTGATCATAAATGGGAGCATGGGAATTGATTAGATGATTTCTTTTTGCAGGAATAAAGCGGCAATTGTTAAAGCTGGTGCTGTTCATAACATGCTGAAGATTATAGAATCTCCAAATCCTCCGAACCCATCTGTGTCTGAAGCAATAGTGGCTAATTTTCTTGGGTTGAGCGCGTTGGACTCGAATAAACCCATTATAGGGTCATCAGGTGCAATCCTTTTCTTGGTAAATGCCCTCAAGGGTTCGGACAAAAAGAATAGTCACCAAATGAAACAAGATGCTCTTAGAGCTCTGTACAATCTTTCAATCTTCTCATCCAATGTCTCATTTATTATAGAAGCGACTCTGATCCCGTTTCTTATGAATAAGTTGGGAGACATGGAAGTAAGTGAATGGATTCTTTCGATTTTGAGCAATGTAGTATCAACCCCTGAAGGTAGGAAGGCCATTAGCAGTGTGCCGGATGCTTTCCCAATTATGGTAGATGTTTTGAATTGGACTGACTCACCAGGTTGCCAAGAGAAAGCATCTTACATATTGATGGTGATGGCACACAAAGCCTATGGGGATAGACAGGCAATGATTGAGGCAGGAATTGTATCCTCATTGCTTGAGTTAACGCTTTTAGGTAGTACATTAGCACAGAAAAGGGCTTCAAGGATCCTGGAATTTTTAAGAGTGGATAAGGGGAAGCAAGTTTCTGAGAATTATGGTGGGAATTTGGGTGCAGCTGTATCTGCTCCTATTTGCGGTTCCTCGTCATCTTCTGCAAATCCAAATGGGGCTTCAAAAGAGTGTTTGGAGGAGACAGAAGAGATGATGAGCGAGGAAAAGAAAGCAGTGAAACAATTAGTCCAACAGAGTTTGCAGAACAATATGAGGAGAATTGTCAAGAGGGCCAATTTACCACAAGATTTCGTTCCATCAGAGCATTTCAAGTCCCTCACAGCAAGTTCAACCTCCAAGAGTTTACCATTTTGAGGAGACTGCATGTAGCAAGATAGGCATGGAGATTGAAGGGGGGAGCAACTTTAAGTTAGTCTTCTCATCGATGGTCTAATTGCCCTTTTCAGTTTTTTTAGTAGAATTGTTGGCGTATGAAATAGCCATCATGTGTTAAATTTTGTACAATGTCAGAATCTTATGGTAAAATATTTGGGTTCTTTTTCTTTTTCTTGGGTTTAAATCTAGTTGAATGCACAACAGTTGTAGGGCGACAGGGTCATAAATGAAAATTTTTTAAAAATGATAAAATATTTTACTTGAGATGCTTCTCTGCCAGTGGCGCACCCTGCAAATTTGGAAAAATCCGAGAGCTGATTTGGTATTGCCGAGGGGTATTATTGTATTACCATTTCAATCCATTAGTACATTTTTGTATACCACTAACTCCTCCTCCTTAATTTTTTATATTCCAATCATACACACCTGTTTGTGAAAGGGGTCTCTGCTATTTTCTGTATAATAATAGGACCATTACTTGCCTACTTTCATCTAGGGAATCTTTCTCTATGTTAGTTTAGTTTTCTATTCTGAGAGTACAGGTTTCATCCGGAACCTTTGGATTTACATGGTTGAATTTTTTTTCTTTCCATGTTTATTGTAGGAACATGGACGATTAAGTTGACCCTTATCTTTTTTGATGAGTTCGAAGTCTCTGTTTTTGACTTTTGTGTGTAACATGTGCATTGGCCTGTTTTACTGATCCGTTTTATGATCTATTTACAGATGAGGTGAGAAGGAAGAAGAATCTGAGCTGAGCTGTCTGCTTGTAAAATTTATGCACCTTTTCTCCTCACGAGGTACATATATTTTAGGTGTTGTTGCGTGGTGGGGTATCCTCATTTTGTAATCTTTTTAAGGTTATCATTGAACTGTTTTTTCTCGTTCTGCTCTGTAGCTTCTTTTGCATTGTCTTCATGTAAAAATTCTATTGCAAATAGTGGATGGCTTCTGTTTATGCGATAACCTGAAACTTTACTGCTAGTATGCTACAATGGATGTTAAAATGAAAGTAGGATACCATTTGAGTGTTCTATGTCTGAGTCGCTGTTCTGATGCAGTCATGTGAAAGGTGCATTATGGCCTTTGGTTTATCTAGTTCAGGGTGGGTTCCTACTTGAACCTTATAAGGCGAGTTATGCCAGTTGTCGTTGAGCATCGATCAAGGAACTAGAGGATGATGCTAGAATTATTATCTTTGATGCAACATGATTTATCTCTTGTATTCAGTGATGTACTGTAACCAGTTAGTGATGGGAAGATGATGTTATCTTTATCTTTTTTTAGCGGAATTATAGCTGTCTATAAGAATTATTGCAGGCAACCACGTAGCAGGGAAAAAAAAAATCATTGATGTAGACCACACTGTAGACTAGAGGATAATGGATTTTTTTACCATATCTGATGGAATGTCCATTAATCCAAAAATACCCATTATCCCTGAATTCACCATTTAGTTATAGCATAATTTACAAAACAAAATTATGATATAAATTATTTAACTCGCAATTAATAACATTAAACTTCACTTTACTATTTATCTTATGATCAAGCTGCCAAAAACTTGACTAGAGAACCACATCAACATTAGCTGGACCAAACTATTTCTCCATAGGTGAGATAGATGCGCTGCTCATTTTCATCCCTTATCCTTACCAACAGATTCATCAAACAACAAGAAAAGTAAATTTCATTTTCTTCACGAGCCATAACAACCAAATGAGATTTGCATCTTCAAGGCTGTTAGAGTTACCAGTGGCTCCTGTTTAAGAAATTTGTGGATTTTATTATATCTGAAATGGGTCCTGATTACACACCACTGAGTACTTTGTTGGTTCACTAAAGCTGGATACTAATTTGAACTGCTATGATTGTTGCAACTTGGCTCCTATACCCTTGTATCATGTCTTGTTGGCGTTGTGAGAGAGAGAGAGAGAGATTAGAATATAGATTTCCTGGTGGTAAGAGAATTGCCTACATCACAACATGACCAACAACTTAATCTTTCAAATTTCATCCACCACTTCTTATTGCGGTATCATGTTTCGCTTCTCTTTGTCCTTGGTAATAAAGTCTAGTCTCCTTGAGGATCATTGCGCAGTTAATAACGTGCAAGCTACCTATTTCATACTCCTTATCTCAGAATGCACGCCCTCATTCATTAAATAAAAAATATTTACAAGTAATATTTTTAATTTATCCTCATTTTTAATAAATTAAAAAAATATAATTGAAGATATAAATGAAAAAATATATTATAAATGATGAATTGTCACATATTAAATATTTTTTAAAAATAATGTAAAAAATGGATGATGAGAATATTTTTGATATTGAGAGAATAATTTTTTTTATTCTGTATTTTGACGCCATGATAATAAACACAGCAAGTGGTGAAATATTGACTGCTAGTTGATAATAAATGATCTCTTGCAAAGTAGATAAGTGATGGAAAACTCTGTTTAAGGACTACTCTCTTATTTGATTCTGGTCTGGACAGAGAAGTAATAGTTAGTTGTCCTAGGATTAGGAGTGAGCAAAATCAAACCGAAATTGATAAATCGAATCGCACCAAATGAATTTGATCTATTCGATTTGATTTTAAAATAAATTTAATTAGATTCAATTTTCAATTAAGAAAACCGAATAAAGTGATTTGTGAGTTTTTTAAGTATCTTTTAATTTGAGCTAAAAAAGGTAAAAATAAATTGTTTAAAAGAGACATTAAAATTCTATATGATATAAAAAAATTCAGACTAATTTATTATAATTAAAATCTATTAAGAGCCTAAAATCAAAAATTGAACCGAATCAAATCAATTTTATTCGGTTTCAATTTATTTCAATTTTGTAAAATTTTGATCAATTCAATTTTTAAAATTTGGACTTAATTTGAACCAAACCAACCGAATGCTCAATGACGAAGGACAATGGGTCTAGTTGCCGTTGTTGGACTAGGATAGTTAATCATAAGTTTAGAACCTCTTTTGATTTTGACAAAGGAGATTGATCATTACTAATATTTTTATTAAGTGTTGATCTTGCAGAAAAATAAGTCTCGCAATTGCCAAAAATCAGACATACTAAATCGCGGAGTCATTCTCGGCCGCGAACAGACAAAACGAAGCAAACCAAAAATGACAGACGAATTCGCGGTCTGTGTCGCATCGGAGTCGAGACCGCAAATTACAAAAAGCTTCACAATGGAAAGATGTCCACAATCAGATCTTGACAAGTGTC
>CATIWR010243631.1:0-35227 GCA_949677035.1 Omphalea diandra | reverse complement strand
ACACACACACACTTGAAGCATTGTTAAGGTTAGTGAAAATTTGTTAATTCAATTGTCATAGCCACTGGTTGAATGTTTATAGCTAAACCCAAAAAAGTCGTGAGGTGGAGTCAGTGAACCAAAAGTGGGTTCTGAGATTTGGACTTTAAGAGCTTTGACCAAGAGCTTCGCGTGCTAAAAAAACTTGGGGACCTCCAGCCTTTCAGGACCAGCTGACCCAGTCACTCAGTCCTACGCGCTTTCAAAGTTATAACAATGGACATCCATTTTCCTCACATAAATAAGCAATAAAGTATACATACCACCAATAGCCTCAGAAACAGTATTATTTTCGTTTGTATGTATTTGGCAATTTTTTTTATAAGATTTAGATAAAATTTGATGACCATACTTTGTATTGGATAATATATATATATATATATTTCATTCTATAATCACATACTGAATTTAATGCAATAATAAAACGACTTTATTTTGACATTATCATTATCAAATCTTATTTAATTGCTTTAGATTTTATACATCCATCATCCTTTTTAATAACCGTTTAGTGTATTTTTGGTTTAACAATGGCCATCAATAATCTAATTATAAGATCAAAGTGACTAATAAATATAAAGTACTAAAATTTTAACGACTAAAATCGTGATTAAATTATAAAGAATTAAAAAATAATTATTTTTATGTTAATCTGCATAATAATATTTTTATTTATTTCTATAGTTAATAATTTCACTGTGCATAATGAACAAAAACGAATCGTAATTTCGTGGTTGGAGCGAGTGAACCAAAAGTGGGTCCAGAGACTTGGAGGTTTTTTTAAGGGCTTGACTTTGAGCTTCGCATGCTAGAAAACTTATGGACCTCCTCCAGCCCTATCAGGACAATGCACATCACTTTCTTCACCTAAAGTGAAACTTCCAATTTTTAAGTGGTCTGTACACATAAATGAAGTTCCGTTGGAAGAAACCCAAAGGGGGTCGCCCGAATTTTTGTCCAAATTAAATATAACAGAAAAAAATAAATAAAAGAAGATGATATAATATCCAAATTCAATATAATAAATTAATTTTGTCTATAACTTAATATCCCTAATTTTTAATCCAAAAAAACCACATAAGCACACTACTTCTTTCTCCTTTCTTTGCCACTAACTCTTGTAAATTACTCAAACTAATGCTACTATTTAACTCGTCCAACCGTCCAAGGAGTGAGCAAGATTGCGTATCTGATCTGTTAAAATATGGCATATTCCATTCTTTTATCCTTTTTTTTTCCCCCTTGCAGGCAGCTTCCTGAGATTATGGTCAATCTCAATAATTACTTTTTAATTATTACTATGAATAACCATTTGTGATATTAGTTACGTTCAGGCCTTCCTCAGTTTTGAATCCGAAACAATTTCAGATAAAACGCAAGATCAGGCATTCCCTGCTAAACGCAAGCGGCCAAATTTATCTATATTATTTTATCCTTTTTTTAGCAAGGTGATTAAATGTTTTCATAAAAATCACGACAGTTAGCTATGAGATTTTTATCATTGGTGGGATATGAACCCAAAACTTCAAAGAGTCCTAAAGCGTCACCCTTACTACTATACTAGGGATCATTTACTCATTTATTTAATAATTCATTCACACATAAAATAATTATTTATATATTTTCTAAGTATGAAAAGATCTACCCTTAGTTAATAATATAAATGTAATTATTTTATGTGTTGAGTGCATACATCTAATATAGATAAATTTTTTTTGAACACGAATCAATTAAAGTATCTTAAATTAAAGCTATATATTCAACGCATAAAAAGTGATTCAAGGACCATATATATTACTCTATTGTTTGGTAGACCCTCCTATAAATATGAAGGTTTGGCAAGCATAATTAAGACCCTTTAGTTATTTTTGCGAGCTAATGAAAATCAAAACCTGCCGTATGGAGGAGAGTTTATTGAGCCAATTAAAACTAATGCTCCATTTGTTTCGCAAAAATATTTTTTTGAAAAATATTTTCATTTTTCTTTGTTTTGTGCATTCAAAAAAATTGATCAACAAAAAATATTTTTCTAATCAAAATAAAAATTAAGTTATTTTTCAGAAAAATGACTTTATATTTTGAAAATAAGAAATCATTTCTCAAATTTTGATAAATTCATATAAATGAAAAATAAATTATATACACACATATATTTACTATCATTTGTCATCCTTATCGATCAACCGATATACCAATCATTATCGGCTGATGATGATCGTCGATAATAAATAGAACCCAAAAAAAAATGTTTTTAATATATTTTTTTATATCAAATAATAAATAATATAAATATAAAAATATTTATGATAATTTTATTATAATCTTATAGATCAAAAGAAAATTAATATTTTTTATAATATATTTCAATAAAATATTTTCTTCAAATAAAGTATTTTTTTTATAAAACAAACAGAGCCTAAAGGTAATCACATTGTAAGTCTTAAAAAAAAAAAAAAAGATACACTATACTTTAATTGCTGGCTTGTATTGTATTTTAGACTACATTGTTAATTTGTTTAGTAATGTAAACTTTATATTATTATTATTATTATTATTATCAAACTTTTTATTTTTTGATTGAAACAATCAAACGATGCAAGAAAATATATCTGATTAGTTCTTGGCTTTGAACTTCTCTATTGAGTGTACTGTTTCTCACCGAGTTTTACCGTTTGAGATTTTTAACGAGATTTCATTCTTTTTTTTTTTTTTTTATAACTTTGCCAAGTTAATGAATCTGCTTTCTTCTTAAAAAAAAAAAAATCTAAATTTTACATATGTAAGTATGAATTAAGATTTAAAATCATCTCAAATTTAAATTAAAAAAACATTATTATCTAGAATTGATCTATGATGGACTACGAGATTCAAATTATGATTTATAGAATCTCTGTTTTCACGGTTAAACTCAGTCCAAGTAAAAAATTTTCTATATGACTACTCATATCATATCAATCTCCATCTTTAATTCAAATATTCCAATATAAATAATTTTAATTGCACATCCCATACTATCCTTTTATTCTCAAAAAAAAAAAAAAATCGCATCACATTTTTGGATCAGTTGAATATTTTATTATTACTGGTAGACATCAATAAATCAAATGTCATATATGTATATGTACATGATAGGGTTGGTGCAGATATTGCCAAACCGTGGGTTAGAGATTAGGCTAATACGAGTGGAAACTTGATTAGTTAGGGCCAATATCCAATAGTTAACTTTACTTTTTTATGAAGGAAACATGAAATTGAGTGTTGTGAAGGAAATCAAAATTGTGATGTGTGTCAATGTCAATTTATAATGAGTAAAGGAAGATAAAACTGCATACCCAAGAATTAGTGTTCAATAATCATGCCCTGAATTTGAGTCACATCCACCATTATTAGATTTAATGATAATATCTTAAGCCACATCTTCTATTCTGATGAATTGATGGCCAATAATGGTGGATTGTATTGAATTTTATTAAGGTTTTATTTGTTTTATGGAAAATATATTTAAAAAAATATTTTATCTATTTTTATATTTTTTATTTCCTTAAAAAATTAATTAATATAAAATATTTTTCTAGTCAATAAAAAACTAGGTTCTTTTTATTAAGAATGATTTTATTTTTTTAAAAAAGGAAATTATTTTTTAATATATTTTAAACATTAAAAAATATATTTTTTTTAAAATATTTTTTAGAAAAAATAAAAATATTTTTCATTAAATAAATGAAACGTAAAGCACCATCATTCTATGCTGATCGCATATTACTTAATTAGTGGGCATACTCCACGTTCTATCATGAACATTTTTGCGCCACATTTTCAATGCCAATAACTATTGGTAGTGACGGCAGCATAACTTTATACCCATCAGAAGCATTTGTGCAACTACTGTAACACCCCAATGAGATTTTTTTCTTTTTTTTTTTTTACCAAATCCATAATAAGATTCAATGTGCCTATAGTTTCTTTTGTATACAGTTTTTTTTTTCGAAGAACAGTTTAAGAAGAGTTGCTATTGATGTTGTTATTTTCCTTTTTTTTTTTCTTTATATAAATGATTTTCCTTTAGATAAACTGAAGTTCTTTCTTAAAAAAAAAAAATTAAAGATTCATATTCACATGTGCCTCATATTGATATGGTACATTAATTCCTGCAGAGTATTCGTTCTAAAATCGATTTATTCCAATTAGATAAGGAATGATCAAACTTCAATTATTATAATTTTTTAAAATAAATATTAAATATTAAAAATCTCAACGAAAACTTGCAACACCTTGTCAAATAAAGTCAATAGAAAAAAGAATACATGATTAAGGACATGACATCCACAATTGGATTATCACTTGAAAGAGTTTTTTAAAACTTCAGCTTTAAAATATCAATAATATTATATTTGACAATGGCAGTCGATTCGGGCTAACATTTCCCAGGCCCATTTCAAAACCCGCAGCTTCTATCTCATATATGACCCAGTTTCTAGGCCCATTTCGAAACCCGTAGCTTCTTCCCATCATGTGCTGATGCCTGACCGCCGGTGTTTGGCCGTTTCCGTAAAAATCCGTTTCTCAATACAAATTCCTGCCGCTCGACCACCTCCTCCACGACTCCGAAACCAGAGCGAATAATCAACAGCCCACTCTCCATCTGATCGGTCAAAGAGCTACATGGACACCTTATCAGAACCCAACTCCACAATCACCCATTTTCAATATCGCGCGTCATCAGATCCTACGCTTTATCTCCTTCTCATCTCCAAACTGCCCTTGTCGTATTTACCCAAATCGACCCACCAACACCTTTACTTTTCCAGTACCTGATCCGCGGTTTAGCTCAAAGTCAACGCCCAAATGACGCAATCGAATTCTACAATACCCTAATGTGCCGACTATGAATAGTTGGCGATATTTTAACGTTTATCTTTTTATTCAAAGCTTGTGCTTATGTTGAAGATGTTTTGCACGGTCAGATGTTTCATGTTCGCCCTCTGAAACTGGGGATTGATTTTTATCTTTTTGTATCGAACGCTCTGTTTCTCATGTACGGGTCATTTGGCTAATCCAATAAGGCAAATTTTGCCGCCTGAATGCGTGGCATTCGGTGCTATAGACATGGTTTTTTCATAATCAACACAGTCGAAGCTCACATCAATGCTTGAATCCATAACATTTTGTATCTTTATTACTTCCTCACTCACATCCTGCGAAATCACCAGTACATTAGAAGTAAACATTGCATGTTTAAACCCAACAAAATAGAAAAATTAAAAACCGAAAAAAAAAGGGACTTCCTTCATACTCAATTGCAATTCCCAGGGAGTTCCAAAAATGAAAAAATGATAGGGAAAACAACTTAACCTCAAATTTTGTCGAGAATTGAAGAACCTCATTTGCACCCAGACTCTTGGCTATGGATAATCGATGATCATCCACATCAACAGTCACAACTCTAGCCGTGGTTTGGTGGATCTGGTGTGGAGGGTTTTCGATGGCATGTTAGAAAGATTGCGTTGATTACAGGGTATGTGAAGGTTGGGGATTTTGTTGCTGCTAGGAGACTTTTCGATGAGATGCCTGCAAAGAATGTGATTTTGTGGACTTGTATGATCACGGTTTATGCTCAAGCTAATCGATTTGCTGATACTGTGAAGCTTTTTCAAGATATGATGGAAGCTAAGATGAAACCGGATGAGATTACGATAGCTAGTGTAATCTCTTGTGCTCATGGGTTCACTTGATGTGGGACAGGCAATTCATAAATATGTTTCTCGGCATGGCGTAAGAGCAGATGTTCGTGTGGAGAATGCTTTGATTGATATGTGTTGCAAATGTGGCATTATTGAGAAAGCATTAAATGTGTTCCATGTCATGGAAAATAAGAATAGTGTCTCCTGGGCAGCAATCATCTCAGGCCTTGTTGTCAATGGTTTTGCAATGATGCATTTGAGCTGTTCTCGCAAACGTTGAGAGATGGTGTTCAGCCAACTCACGGAAGCTTCATGAGGATATTGCTCGCTTGCACTCAAACTGGTTTGGTGGATCAAGGATTGGAATATTTTGAAAGTATGGAAAAGGTTTTATGGACTAACACCAGAAATGAAATTTATGAATGCGTCATGGATCTTTTGAGCCGCTCTGGCAATGTAAATAGGGCCTATGAGTTCATAGAAGCAATGCCGATAGTTCCACAAGTTGTAGTATGGAGAATATTGTTAAGTGCATTTAAGCTTGATGGAAATCTGGCCTTAGCTGAGATTGTTACAAACAAACTTCTTGAACTAGATACCTCTAACAGTGGGAACTATGTTCTCTTGTCAAATTCTTATGCTGGTTCAGATAGATGCGATAATGTTTTAAAAATGAGAGAATTAATGGTGGAAAGTGATGTGCAAAAGCCCTCTGATTGGAATTCCATTGAGATTAATGGGGCATCAACAGGTAATTCTCCATCCCCATGCCTTATAGTATAAACTATGGGCTTCTGTACGATTGTTTCAGTTAGTGCAGGTACAATGATGGTAAAATTGGGCTAGCATGAGCTGCAGCATGAGAAAACTGATTTGAACCTCAGCCATTTTCCAGACTGATATAGGTCGTAAGATGATTCCATTCATAGTTTTAATGCAAGGCCCCTTACAGCAACTTCAATTCATCTTAGTGAAGCAATGCTTCTTGGAGTCTTTGAAAGGATAAACTTCAGTCGATCTTCATTCCATTTTGAAAGTAGGGGGTCAGCACAATTATTTTGGAGCCCTGATGATGGTGTGAAGGAGTTTGTTGCTGTTCTAATACTGTAATAACTGGTGATAAGAAGCGTAATATGAAGTTCTGTATGAAGCCAGCTAACATAGAAAAAGTTGTATTGCAAGGGAACCTGCAAAATGGATTATTAAGAATGTGAAATCTAGAGCTAGTGGGGACATGGCAAGAACCAACTTTCATGTACATCTTATCCAAACATGACAAATTCCCTGGCCATTGATGGCAAATCGCAAAGGGTTTTCATAGCATAGCAAGTTCTCTGACCATAGCCGGATGCATAAGTAATTGATGACAGGACTGGAAGCGATGAGCTAAGGAGCATTTGGTTGGTCCGATGGCGAAAGTTCATAGCTTCCAACTACAAGGGCGAATTTTGACTTGGTTGCTGGCGCAAAAGAAGCTCAACAATAAACCATCTTCAGATATCCCTTACCAGAACCAATCTTGGCGAAACACTATGCAGTAACTGGGGAATGACAATGATCGCTTGAGAAAGTTTGGATTAGCAGAAAAATCCTTAATTCAGGTCCCTGATCATAATATGGGTCTTTAATGTAAGTGCAAGTAAAATAATGTTCCTACTACAAAAATATACTTTTTGTTTGAACATTTTAATCTTACACCCTTGTTTCTTCAGGCGAAGTCATTTTCTGTGAGGATTTAAACTTGAGCTGTTTTGGTGGCACGAGTGAGATGTCCAAAGAACATGCATATTTATAGCTATGGCTTTGATATTATTCAGTGAAATTCTTTCTTACATACAGAAACGCCAGAAATTTGCTAAGATTATGCATTTTTGTTTACTCGATTCTTTTGATACATACACAAATCAGCTTCCTCCTACGAATTATTGAATGAACAACTCTAGTGCTTACAGGTTAAACATGACCTTAATTGCATTGCCACCTCGAGCACTCGTTTCAAAGGCAGCTTCTACCTCCTCTTGTGAGAAGCTAAACCTATGAGTTATCAAGGGCTTAACATCAATCTTGCCAGTCCTCAAGAATTCAATGCAGAGTGGCCATGTATTCCTATAGCGGAATATGCCGACAACATCAACCTCCCTGCAACCAACGACACCCATTATTATAAAACATGAAAAGGCAAGGTTCTGCGAGAGGAGATAAGAAACTTAAATTTACAACTTCTTTGCAGTCAATATTGCAATTGAAAAGAAGGGTGCCATGTCTAACAAAATAACTATTAAGTGTGTTCTATAACGAAAGAAGGCAGAAGATAATAATTGTCATGGATGATTGGTATCTATCAGCCATTTCAAAACAAGCAGTAGATCTGAGTTACTAGTTTATCACTGACCTGTTTTTCTATCAACTCAAGTTTTTGGCACTTGGGTTAAACTACTAATTCTGCTTCCTAGTTAAAGAGACATAAGTGGTGAGTCCTTCACAATCATTCTAGGATCAGTTTTCCCAGGGATACAATTGAAACAGTGAGAAAACAAAATAGCAAAAAAAGAAAAATTCACCTCACAGCAGCTGGAGTGAGAGGGACAGTCATCTCGCTCAATGCTAATCCAATAAGGCAAACTTTGCCGCCTGAATGCGTGGCATTCAGTGCTGTAGACATGGTTTTTTCATAACCAACACAGTCAAAGCTCACATCAATGCTTGAATCCATAACATTTTGTATCTTTATTACTTCCTCACTCACATCCTGCGAAATCACCAGTACATTAGAAGTAAACATTGCATGTTTAAACCCAACAAAATAGAAAATTAAAAACTGAAAAAAAAAGGGACTTCCTTCATACTCAATTGCAATTCCCAGGGAGTTCCAAAAATGAAAAAATCATAGGAAAACAAGTTAACCTCGAATTTTGTCGAGACTTGAAGAACCTCATCTGCACCCAGACTCTTGGCTATGGATAAGCGATGATCATCCACATCAACAATCACAACTCTAGGAGCACCAAATGCACGAGAAGCCAACAAGGTTACGAGGCCTATCGGTCCTGCTCCCATGATCAATACGTTTGTTTCAGGACCAACCTTTGCACGGCGACAAGCATGGACTCCCACACTGAGGGGTTCACACATTGCTCCTTCCTCCAAACTCACATTTTCAGGGAGTTTGAAACACAGACTTGCAGGATGCACCACCTGGCATGAAGAATAAAATAAAATTTCTGTTCTTTAGCACCTGCCGAATGCCTGCATCACTAGTCTGCCTTAGTGCAATATGCATACGAATAAAATACAATTTTTCCCCTTAAATCTAAAAGCCTCAATGGTGAAGTTTAGACGTTCTTCTCAAACTATCACAATCAATTGTGAAATTCAGATGCTTATATCAGTTAGCACAATTGATCAAGTAGAGATTACTAAGATAAAGTCAACCCAACCTTGGAATCAAACCACATGGGACATAATTATTACATTTCCACTAATTTTCTTAATACAATTGGAATGAGAAAAATGTTGTTCAGGGAAGGAATTCTTGCAACTTAGTAACCAAATATATAGCTAGTATGAAATGTTAATAAGTTGAGCTGACTTCTTTTAAGCTCAGTGAGTAATAAGGCATGCAAAGCCTAAAAGAATAGTTAAGTATTTGATTCAAAATGATCACCTTATTGGCCAGAGCGCCATTAGTTGGTGGAGATCCAAAGAATTTCATTTCCGGACATAGATTATAGCGACCATCTTTGCAGAGATAGCAACGTCCGCAACTGATCCCAGGCTCCAATGCTACACGGTCTCCAACAACTAGAGACTTGACTTCACTCCCAACTTCTTCTATGACCCCTGCACATTCATGTCCTATGACCATTGGTTTCTTAACAATAAAATTCGCACATCTCATAGTCTGTAATTGAATAGAAAACATAGCAAGGGGTAAGTAATCAAACAAAGGAAGTTCCTTGAATAGATTAATCGATTAAAAAGTTTCACCTTGAAGTGATGAACATCGCTTCCGCAGATGCCAAGAGCCTTTATCCGAACTTTAACATCATGAGGACCTATTGATTGGATCATAGGTAGGGAAAGAAAAAACGTTAATCAAAGTTTGTGATTAACTGCAATATCTAACATAGCCTGCAATCACTTCCCATATATTTGAGATAATAAAATTAAGTAAAACCCCAAAAGAGTTGAATTTATTGAGCAAAACGTACTCACGTTTTACCACAGCCAAAAACATGAAAAGGTAATAATGGAAGTCTATAACTTGATATTAAAAAAAAAAAGAAGTTTCTTTATTAAAAAAAAAAAATTTCTTTCTCATATAAATTGCAAATTTGCAAATTGAATTTATGACTGGAGCAGTTGGAGCATTACCACAGAAGCAAGAATAAAATGGGGAAGTCTGCATAAAAAGGATGTTAAAGCTTGTGCGTTTGAAATGCAGTTAGGAGATGGCACGGAAGTGGGTTCTGCAAACTTACCGAGAGCAGGAAGGTGGTAAGGCTGAATTTTAAGGGTTTCGATCCCTAGAAGCCAAGCTGCCATGTTTTCTCCTTCTTTGGCTGCCATAAGATCACCACCCCCGCCATGTGCCAATTCCATGTTTGATTTTTGAAATGTTATCTCTCTCTTTTTTTTTTCCTTTTTTTGAAGGTGGGATTTCAACGAGTGGAGTTCAACCTGCTCATTGCAAAAAATTTAATCCTCAACAGTGCTCTCTCTCTCTCTCTTTTTTTTTTCCCCTTCTTCTCCTTCCTTTGTACAGGAAACAAGGAGAAGGCCACAATTATTGGATCAATTAGTCAATCACTTTTTAAAAAGATAAGTTTAACTCTGCTGAGTTTTCATTCAAATAATGACTTGTTCTTTTGAGTTTTGATTGACGCTGCCAGTAACCAATGCCATGCCCGATAAAGGATGCCAAATTAGATATGGAGTTTGATCCAATATATGACAGACACATTGGACACAATAGTATTTATTATTTAAATCACAGAGAATAATTTATATTATGTTTAATATATTATCTCAAATGATTAAATAAGTGATATGTAATTTGAAAATTTTATATTTAACTAATAATGTGATTAAATATTATATATATTATTTATTTAATAATTTGATGTAATACGTCAGACTATCTTCTAAATTATTATGAGTGGACTGGATGTCAGCCACCCTCTACCTTGTCATCTTCCCTTGTCATTTATCCACAAGCTTAGCTTTTTTTTTTTTTTTTTCATCTTTAATAACCTGATCAAAATAAAATACAAACTCTCACGCAAAATAGTACGAAGGGCAATAAGGAAAATCTGATTTCTTGCTCGTAGTCACTCATCATCAGCTCAGTCTTCTCACTTCGAGCAGTCGGTGTTTGTGTGCAAAAGATGGGAAAAGGAGGGATGTCACAAACCAAAGATGGACAACAACAAGAACAAAACATGGCTGCCTGGCTCATTGGTATCAACAACCTCAAGATTCAGCCTTTCAACCTTCCTCCTCTTGGTACTCTTTCCCTCTTCTCTATATAAATATAACGTAATATGGACCCTTCATCTTTGTCCTTGTTCTTGTACAGTTTGTTAATTAAACTTGTATGTGAGCTTATTCATCTCTGATTTTCCTCAAAATCATTTTGCTTTATTTATTTCTGATTCATCATTGGTTTATTAATTTGCTTTTCTTTCTGTTTGATTCAGGACCCCATGATGTTAGAGTGAGGATGAAAGCTGTTGGTATCTGTGGAAGTGATGTTCACTATCTCAAGGTGCATCCCTCTTCTTCTATTTATTTGGTATTCATATTTTTGTACTTTTATATTTCACTAATTCTCTCTTAGGTTCTCTGTGTTTATGTCAATTTAAAACAAAAGCCAGTCTTTGATTCATGTACTTGACTTCGTTAAGTTTTACTCTCCATCTAAACAGTGACACCAGACATGGCATTGGACGAGTTTAGCTCACGAGTACAATAACTTATGCTAATAAATGAGTCGAGTTCTTTTCTTTTCTGGGTAAAAGAAGATTCTAGTTTCTCAGAAGTATGTTTTGGATTGTCCATTTGCAGAACTTGAGATGTGCAGATTTTGTAGTTAAGGAGCCAATGGTCATTGGACATGAGTGTGCTGGGATAATCGATGAGGTTGGAAATGAAGTTAAGAATCTTGTGCCTGGAGACCGCGTGGCATTGGAACCAGGCATCAGTTGCTGGCGATGCAACCTTTGCAAAGAAGGTCGATACAATCTATGCCCTGAGATGAAGTTTTTTGCAACACCACCAGTACATGGTTCTCTTGCAAATCAGGTTAGCTAGCCTATGTTATATATAATACTTAACAGTTGCAAAATATGTTAGCATGCACTTCATCGTCATCTATGACCTTTATAGTATGACTAAAAGCTTTCTCATTTTGATAATGTTATTCTGTATTTGGGCAGCTCAGTAATTGTAGTTTGAGGATAATTATTTTCGGTGAAAGCACAAATATTTACCTTTTATTTTATTCAAAGTGAAATCCACCTGAACATCCGGAAGTGGATGGTTGATGTTGGCTTTCACTTACTTTTTGCTTGTAATCTTGAGGTGATATTGAATAATTTAGAATTTTCATATGGATACATTCTGATGAGCACATTTTGACTACCTTATCAAATTGAGAGATTTGGCGTAACCAGCATTTTTTTAGTCATGGTAATGAGGCCTTCAATCACTGAATTGCAAGTTTACTCATATTGGCCAGTAGTTGAATGTGTGGAACTGAGTGTTAGTAACATTTACTGAAAGACACAAATGGTGAATGAGGTGCAAATAGATTTCCTCAGCAATTAGAGCTACTGCTGACAATGCATTCTTTCCTTTGAACAGGTGGTGCATCCTGCAGACCTATGCTTTAAACTGCCAGACAATGTGAGCTTGGAAGAGGGAGCAATGTGTGAGCCTTTAAGTGTGGGTGTTCATGCTTGTCGACGAGCTAATATTGGCCCAGAAACAAATGTGTTAGTGATGGGAGCTGGCCCCATAGGGCTTGTCACAATGCTAGCAGCCCGTGCTTTTGGAGCACCCAGAATTATTATTGTCGATGTGGATGACTACCGTTTATCTGTTGCCAAAGATCTTGGTGCTGATGGGGTTGTCAAAGTTTCAACCAATATTCAGGTTGCTGTATATGTGTTTTGAAGAAAACAGTTTCATTATTGGAGTAAAATATGCACGTACACATTTAATTATCATGTCTTATGACATAATCTTCCTCATGTCAAGATCAGTTACTCATTATGAGCTTTTGGTTTAGCTTCTTCAAGCTGTTCTGTTTATGTAGAATTACATCTTTAAAAATTTGCAAACTGGACAATCATCTTGTTAAGAAACCAAACCTGTCATCTTTGGGTTTGGGTTGATCCAGTTTAAACTTCTCTAGTTGGTTGTAGAAATTGACATCAGATTTAATAGAAACGCTGAAATTTACCCTGTGAAGTTTGTAGTTAAGAATTGAGTCTTTTTACTGTATAAGAAATTAGATAGATTAAGATATATTGCATGGAAATCTTGAAAGAACCAAACTGACCTAGATGGTTTGCAGTAAATTGGTTTTGGTTGAAATTCTTCGGAACAAATTCTGCCTTTGTGTTAGCTCAGGTTTGATTGTAAACTGAGCCTATCTGAATTTAGTTGCACATTTCTTAATCCTACTGCCAGTTGCTATGCCTTAAGATTGGAATTCTACAGGATGTAGCCGATGAAGTGGTGCTGATACAAAAAGCTATGGTAACTGAAGTGGATGTCACCTTTGATTGTGTGGGCTTCAACAAAACCATGTCAACAGCCCTGGGTGCCACTAGGCCAGGAGGCAAAGTTTGCCTGGTGGGCATGGGTCATAATGAGATGACTGTCCCCCTTACACCAAGTGCCGCAAGGTATTTGATTTTATGTAATTCTGGTATAATATTTTGGTTTATTCATATTTACAGATTGTGGAGTTGTCATTAGAATTTTGGATGAGATTGTATATAGATTGAAGCTATTGGCACAGGAAAGAAAAATAAGCAAGAAGATAGTTATAATTCATAGAAATTTTGGAATATTGAAGCCACAATACGATGGAGACAACTAAATATTGATTCTAGCAGTATTAGTGACATTTGATGCAAAAAAGTTAAATAAATGGAATTTCAACTTGCTGCTCGAACATGGAACCATTTCATACAAAAGGCAAAAAAGGCATGAGCAATGGCAAACAAGTTTAAACATTGTGAAATCTGGAAGTTCGGTTGGGTAAAAACGAAATTTTGAAGCTTTGCTGGATAGGTTCTCAAGCCATCAAGATGTTCCTTTCGTTTCTGTTATATCATGGGTCAAGCATTCATGTTAAAGTATGCAAATTTATCTATTTTGGTCTTCTTTTTCAGGGAGGTTGATGTCATTGGTATCTTCCGATATAAGAACACATGGCCCCTATGCCTTGAGTTCTTAAGGAGTGGTAAGATTGATGTGAAGCCCCTGATAACCCATAGGTTCGGTTTCTCGCAGGAGGAGGTTGAAGCAGCTTTTGAAACTAGTGCTCGTGGTGGTAATGCCATTAAGGTTATGTTTAATCTGTAAAATCAGCTGTAGCCCGAATGCTGCTGTGAGAATTGCTGCGTAGAGAAATTTTAAGAATAAAGCCATCTAAATAAAAGTTTGATAAAAATCTGGCTTGTGAAAAATCATTTTGTACATTGGCTTATATAAATTTCTTATTTTATCTCTCTCTATCTCTCTCTCTCTATATTTATATATATGTATATAAAATTACGTCAAGTTCAATTTTAAAAGAGTGTTTGCTACTATGTGTAAAGTAATTGTATTAGTAATATAACATTTTTAATAAGTGTCAATATATAATTGCATTAGTAATTTAATATTTTTGATAAGCATTAATATAATATATTTTTATTTCAGATGTGATAAATAAGCTAATTATTAAGTTTTTAATTTCTCTAATTAATAAAAAATATAAAAATTTAATAATATAAGTTGTCTTCACATAAATATAGTTTAGAAAGTTTAATAATATAAAAAAATTCACATTTATAATAATTAGTATTTTGTTTCTTATATAATAAAAAAAATTTTAAAAATGACTAGCAAAAAAAATGAGACGTTGAAACTTTCTTATTTTGTATTGAAAAATTATATTATTAAATTATATTATAATTTCTTATTATTTTATTTACTTGATAATAATTTTTATAATATAATAGTGTATTTTAATTCTTATTTTATATTAATTCTTAATCGTTCAACTAATTAAATATTTATTTAATAAAAATAAGTATTAAACTTACTTAAAATTTATTATTATAATGTGGATTTGAAACGGGCATGCCTAATATACATCTGTGACATTTTAATTAAATTTTAGGCCTACTTGGAGGTCTGAATTTCTTAAGCAATACTTGTTTCTGTCTTTACCCCGGACTTTACATGATAGGACTCTAGGCTTTTGGCATTTACGATTCGATACCTAGGCATGCCATACTGCATAGACTTCTGGCTCTGGCTGTTTCATTGAAGCAAATGATAGTAGGTTTTTTTAACTTTATTTTTTAATTTATACCAAGCAAAATCTACGCATTTTCATGTTCCTCCACTGCTCAACTATCTGAACAGCTCTCTTCAAGAAAGAAACTTCCTGCCACGTTCTTGACCAGCATATGAAGAACTTGCTTTTGTCGATGTAAATTTTCTGTTCCACCAAAAAAAAAAGATCAACCGTCCTGTTAGATCCAAGTAGTTTGTCACACCTCGCATATTAACATTAATCTCTTATGCTTCCAATCACCTTGACATAATCCTTAAGGAGCTGGTCAACCAAATTCATAGAGAGAGAGAGAGAGTGCACAAAAAATTGTAGATAGATGCATTAAAGGGATACACAGGAGGTTGAAATAGGAGCAATAATATTATTCCCACATTCCTAACAGCACTAATACATGACAAGGCCAGGAATGAATCCACATTGGGTGACCACAATGAACATATACTCATAAAGTCCAGTGAAGACTATGAATCCGAGTTTTTCTAAGTTTTTCTTAGTCATGTGGAAACAGGAGAGCTGTCTCCACTTGTACAAACTTTGGTAAGAACCATGGAACTCTTCATCCTGCCATTCTCCGCTTGTTACTCCTTCCTCAGACTTCAAGATCATAAGAGACCCGAGAAAAGAATAAAATTGATTAACCCATGGACAGAAAATACACAGATGACACAAATAAATAGAAAAGGTCATCAGGCAGTGGCAGTTGGTTCAGCTACACACTTCCACACTTTCACTTGACCAGTTCCATCGCCAGTAAAAAACAAACCCCCAGGACCACTGTGAATGGCACGAATCTCCTGTTTAGCAAAGATTTTACCCCTTTCCGAAAACCTAATTGAGAAAATATACACAAATGAAATTTAAGAAAAGAATAGTGTGTTGGGAAAGCCTGAATATAGATATTATCATATTAATTAGAAGAAAAGCGGAAAACATCAGAATTACATTAACGAAATCAGGGATAAATTGCAAACAACTTACGACGGCAAGTCAAATAGGCGGACTGAATTATCATTACAAGAGCACAGCAAGATTGGCTTCCCCTCAAAATCAATCATCCCACAGAGTGTAATTAGCCCCTGCAGCAGACAAACAAGTAATACAAACACTTTACAATCTGCTGTTCTATCCATCTCATAATATGAATCTCCATTTTAACAACCAATAATCATTATTAAGACACCAAATACAATGTGCCATATAAAAAAATACTGAGTATATCTGGTTACCACATAAGTAATGATAGTTAACATGTCAGAAACCATCTCATAGAAACACAGAATGCAATCACCAGTCATTAATAGATGTCTATTGAGAACTAGCACAAAAATCTTATACATATAGTCAATAGCGTGCTTGGTATTTGAAAGTGCCTAGATCCAAATTTATAAACATGTTTAATAATGAAATGATTGAACTGACATCAACAATCAAAATGCTATAAGAATGATAGATTATACGAAACCAAAGAAAAAACCCACATGTTCTTCATTGTGAGTGTATTTTACTTCCAAGTTTCCACTTTCCGAAGCAGCCCACACCTGAACAAACAACCAAAACAGAAAGAACTGAAGAATATCATCCCAATGTCCACAAAACACAAAAGGAGAAATGTGGATTCAATATGACAGACCTTTATTGTTCGGTCCAATGAACATGACAAAAGAAATTGGTCCCAACAAAGAATGGACATAACAACTGCAGTGTGTTCTGTTATTGTTTGTACACATTGCAAATTTTCAAGATTCCAGACCTAGTAGGAAGGACAAGTCGACAAGAAGTAAACATTCAAAGATAAAAAGAAAGCAGAATAGAAATATAAAGGAGTTATACCCAATGTTTCCAATAAGCACTGGAATTTTACATTAAATAGTTTAGTTGAACAAGGAAATATGATGCTAAAACCTCCAAGCACCAACTTACCCTTATAGAATGGTCCATAGAACCAGAATAGAGTCTATTAGCTCCAACAACTAATGATACAACTGCTGAAGCGTGACCTGAAAGTGAAGCTGCTGGTTCAAAGTTAAAGGTAACTGCATTGAATTTCCAGGCCAATATTGCCCCATCCTGCAGAAAAGATATATCACATGTAAGGATAACATGTTCATTCCATGAGCACAAAGAGAGAAGAAAACATGGCCTTTCCCACAGCCCAGCTACAAACCCAACTTTGGCTGCAATCAATATACCATAAAACACAGACCACATTTAGTACAATCACAATACTTATTAAACAAAAGTGAGACCCCTTTCTCAATCAATAAATCCATAGACTATACTACATATAATAACAACTTGAAATGAACATCTACTCTTTACATGAAGAGATTACCTGCGTACCAGCAAGGAGAAAGTCATTACCCACAACCAGGGCATAAACTTGCCCAACAGGCCCAGCAAGACTGAGATCAGTATTGGTCTGTGTATTCCATGCCTGTAAAAAGTATCATCTTAGATCCAATTCAACAGCTGAAAACTGTTCCACAAGCAACTAAGATAATGGTAAAATCAAATTCTTTAACAGCCAAGGATGATGAGACAAGATTTCACAATAATACAAGAAAGTGAAGGAATTTAGCTTGTGGTCAACCTTAACGACGTTAGGTATACCAACAAAAACCCAAGGACCTTCACTGATCATGCAACCAACCTCGCCTCCCAACTGAACCACACCCATACACTGCAAAAGTACACAGCCAAATCATCATAAACGGCCCTATTTACTAGAAATTGCATTAGGCATGCAAATAAATCCAGATCAAAATTAGCTAGAACAAAACAAAAATTTGCCAGGTAATTAAAAGCAAAATACTTTTCTGAAAGAACTAATTGAAACTGTGATGCAACTTCTATCTGGCATCTATTTTTATACCAAGTCTAGAATCTGAATAAAATAAAAGAAGAATATTGAATACTCCCAACTTCATTCTCATTCTAAAAATGAAATATTTCTAGTAGTTTTGATGGGGTGAACAAAATCCGAAAAAAGAACAAACAGAAATTTAAAAACCAAAAAATTATAGAAAGCAACCTGGCCAGACTGGCAATCCCAAACTCTTACAGTCTCATCATTACTCCCCGTGTAAAGCTTATCAGACGCAGAAGGCAAAGCAATTGCAGTTACAACCTGCTCACCAAATCCGCACAAATTAACAATCTTCCATTTTCCATTCTCCTACAATCAATCGAACCGCTCTCAAACACAAAAGAACACACACACACAGACATACCTTCTGGTGACCTTCAAGCTGAGTGAGCAACGAAAAACTGTCTCCCAAACTCCAGGAATGCAAGAACCTACACTTATCACCATAACTACATTTACCTTGTACCCAGAAGTTACAAACTTTCTCAGTTTTCCTCGACACACTATTGTTTCCTACTCGTCCCCAAGATGACCCGTTAGCGAAATTCCCACTCCGCCGCGTCCCGGACGGCCCAGAAAATCCGGAATCGCTCGAAAATCCGCGCTTGGATGAATGACCGTTGGAGCCTCCAGGCGGCGGAAGCGGCAATTCTCTGTGGAGGTAGGGGCAGGGGTAGCGGGTGCACCTGCCCGCCCGCCAATGGTGGCAGACCTTCTGATTCCTCGGGTCGGTTCCTAATTGGGCGCCGTCAAATCGTTGAAAGACGCGGCCATTTCCTCGTTGGGCGTCTAAATCCATCGATTATTATTATTAACAATTAAAGTAATAGATATGAGAAAAGGGAGGCGTTTTTTTTGTTGTCGCGGAGTCTGAAGGAAGTGATGATGTCGGAATCAAATCTGATCATGAAAAAGTAAAGATGAGACAGAGATGGGTTGTGTGTGTGTGTTATAGTTGGATCGAGAAACCCTAATAAGAGAGAGCGTGTTAGATTAATTTGGTGGAGCTAAGCTAATGGCTTCTTCTTCCTATGCGGTGAGAGGGAGAGGTGAAGGAGAAGCAGTACGGAGAAAGAAGTCCGGACTCGAGACGGCGAAGAGCAACAACGCGTCACCTAATACCAATCGTCTACGATATTACCAAACTACCCTTGGTCAGTCTCATTATAAAACCTCTGGATCTTTACGACGCTGTAATGGAAAATTTACAGTGGAATATCAATTTCATATTGGGCAGGCATAAATCCCGGAACAATGAATAATGAAGCATAAGACAACTGAATAGCAAGGTATTTTCTTAACAAAAATTATTCACAAAAATTATTTAGAACTCAAAAAACCTGTCCATCTTATCTTTCACTTGTCTCTCAAAAATCTTTTTCTTATATTGTTCAGGACTATTATTAGCTAAATTTTCGAGGGTGACCTATAATTTTATTATTTTTATTACTATGTTCTCTATTTTTATCTAAATAATATAAATTTGCATTTAGGTTTATAGGTTTTCTAATTTTTTTGTTTATTTTATAATTTTAATGAGTTTTTAGTTCTTTTTTCGTGAAAGTTTAGGTTACCTATATAAAAGTTATTATTATTTTTTGATTGGATTGATTTGTAATGTTATTAAAAAGATTGATCGGTTCTTTATAATAATTCAACTGGAGTCGTTTAAAAATAAAAATTTCGAATGGTAATTTTGTATAGCCAGTAAGTGAAATGGTTGTTATGTTATATTAAATGCTCGTTATATTTCTATAAAAAAAATCTTCACTTTTTATATTAAATTCAATATATTTGATGTTAATATAATATCTTATGATTTGTAAGCTTTAATTTTTATATATTAATATTCTTGTATTTTTTATTTCATGCATGTGAATTATTTTCTTTCATTTAAAAAAAGAAAACTGAATACCTAAATTTGATAGCCATAGTGAATCTTTCTTGTTAAAGACTAAAACAGGGACAAGTCCTTCAAAACTAGGCACCGCGCAAAAGCTGTTTAATTTGTAGCTTTAATAAAAGTTATTGTTTCCATGAAATCCTAAAGCAAAGGAGAGTTTCCAACTCATGAATCAAAATAAAGTTGAATTTTACAGTAATAAATTTAATAATGTTATCAAATAATATTATATAATTTAATGATAAAAAATAATAAATTATTAATTACATCATTATAATATAATAATTTAAACGATAATATAGTTTTCATAATAAATCTGTAATATTCTATGTTAAGAGTTCTTTAACTCTTCAATACGTATAGTTTGAACTTCTGAATTAGTTAATATGTTATTTTTTTTATTGTTTAATTTAGAACCACACTTGCATTATAGCTAACATATTTTTAATTTTTTAAGTAATTTTCAAATTACTTTAAATTTATGAAATATAAAGCTAGTATGATATGAATATAACTGTTATTTAATAATTTTAAGTACTTCATTATTTATATTTATTAAATAGGTTGATTAAGAAAAAATTTAATATGAATCGAATCCACTCTATAAGATAATAACTCGTCCAATCATAAAAAGTTATTTATTTGATTTCCTTATTTTATTGATGACATTTCATAATTTCCAAGTAATTTCCATGATTGTCCTTGATAACCACATCAAGCAAGGAACAAATATCTTGTTATCAATAAGATCCAACATTGCCACTAAAATGATCGAGGACTTTGAAAATTAATAATTTGACTTGAAGCTAGGCCTTGAGGCATTCCCTTAGACGGAGACATTCTTGATTATTTTGTTTGAAGAAAAAGAAACTTCCAATTAGAGCAGATAAACCTTCCATACAAAGAATAATTAAGGAGATAATGGCTATTCTTAACTGAGACCATGTTGAGGGATAATGGCTATTCTTAACAGGACTGAAGTGATACACATCTCAATACAACCTATCCATTGCTCGTGAAATTCAAGAAATTTTCACTCAAGCCTATCATAGGCTTTACTTATATCAATTTTGGGAGCTGCAAACCTCTCTGAACAACATAAAAAAGCCACTATAATATTATCTGTAATTAATTTTCTTAGCACAAAAGCACTTTTCGTCTTCGAAATAAGATCAGGAAGGATTGGCTTTAATCTATTAGCAAGCATTTTACTCACCACCTTATCCACATTGTCACAGAGAGTAATACCTTTAATCTATTAGCAAGCATTTAAACAACCTTTTTTTTTTTTTAACTAGCTTTTATAAATACCATGCATTAACTCCTAACTCTACACCCCATTACTAACTTCTTTGCCTTCCTGATCTTGATTTTATTGCTTTCTTAGTAAAGCCTCCATATGTGTTCACTGTTTCTAAATCTTTTCCCTACTCTGTTCTCTTAAAATTACATATGTATGTCTCTCTTTCTAAATGCAGCTTTTGTGAGATTTAGAAATTACTTTTTATCTATTATTCTCTTTGTTTGTTATCTTAAATATGCAGATCTGTTGCTTAAATCGTTCAAACTTGAGGTTGTTTTATTTTTCATACCTAAAGCCACCTTATGCTTTCCTTTTCCCATTGTTAGATTGTGCTTTTCTTATTTTGGAACTTTGATTACTTATTCAGAATTATGCCAATGTTTTTTTTTTTTTTTGGGGTGTTCATTGTCTCATTTATTTCCCCATGACAACCAGAGACAAGGAAAATGAAGCTGTGGACAATTTTTATTTTTATTTTTTTGGTCTCCAAGAAAGAAAGAACTGAATGAATTATTTTTTTTTTAAAAAATAATGTATTTAGGGAAAATTACTGTCTTTTGTTTTTTTTTTTAACAACATGCACAACATGCATGAAAATGAGTTAATGAGAGTTAAATGATGAAATGAAAATGAATATAAATTTTAATGAAAGGGAAAGTTAATGAAAATTAATTATTTATATCTTTTAATTTTCTAAATCTTTTTTTTAGCAGTCAATTTGGAAGGTAGATAATGAAATAGAAAGTGTTAAAAATAAAATATACTATAAGATAAGTATAATAGTAGTTTGATAATAATTTATTTCTTGGATATAGTTATCAATTTGATATTTCCTTTTGCATGGGAGTTTTAGAGTGATTAGTCTTGTTTGGAGTTTTAAGATATAAATAAGAAAGAATAAGTTGAAAAATATAAAAAAGAATAAATAAGTTGAAAAATATAAAAAAAAATAAATTAAAATATATCAAATTAACAATTATTTCCAAAATATAAAATATCGCATTTGGTATTTAATAATTATCAAAATTATATATATTTTATAATATATTTTATTTTTAACACTTTTTTTCATTCTATTATCTATTATCGAATTAGGTGTTAAAAAATGAGCTAAAAAATTAATTTCCATTAACTTTTTTCTCCAATTAATATGATGCTCTTAAACAAAATTAGTTATTACACTCATTTTTATTTCATATTTAACCCCCCCACCCCCCCAAAAAAAAAAATAATAATAATAACGCATTCCATGCAGCTTTAAAAAAACAAAAGTTTACTAAATGCAAAATAGTGACACTTTTTTTTAGGGGGAAAAAAAAAACTACCTGGAATCATCTACAGAAAATTCTCTTTCTGTGCTGCCTTGCTATCATTTAGCTGTATAAGACAGACAGATTAATATGCTAATAATGCAAAATTTCTTTGTCTGCTCTTCTGCGGTAAAAGTTCACTAATGCAAGAGAAAAAGAACCAAACAATTTCACACAAATAGGTATTGCACAGTTAAATTGCAGTAGGACTTTTGCTTTTGGCCCCTTCATTGATCTAATTTACAAAACACAAATAAAGCACAAATCACTGCATAATATACAGTTAGGTCTCTTTGCGTAATTGGAACTCTAGAACTAAAAAATTAGATTCTTCTTAAAATTAAAATTATAATTCCATATTAATTCCACAAAAATTAAAGCCCAAGCCCAAGAATTTTAATATCCAACTAGAGTCTCCTCGCCGTCTCCCCCTCCTCCTCCTCCTCGCCGCTGGTTGCATGTAATTAGTTTTAGATGTAAGATCGAAAAGCCACCTCTCCATCAACCCATCCACCACGCTGCCGAAAAGGGCGCCCACTTAGTTCTCCAATAGGCTAGTTCTGTCTCATTTTAAAATCATAATTATTTTTGTTGGGTTTCTTACTTTTTTTTTTTTTTTTGGCTAACCCCTAGTTTTTTCTAGTGCAGATTTGAAGATGAATTAGACTCTTTGACATTAATGGTATGCTCCTTGAATGTTTTTCTTAATTTATGTCAATTACATATGATCATTTTAATCCTAAATTTTGCTTTATTTGTTATTTCTCAGTTTTTGATCAAAGAGTTATATTGTTGTTGATTGTGAACTGGATTTTTTTTCTTGAATGCTCTATAGTAATGGTTTCCTTTATGTTTTGGTGATTTGCTATGTGGTTCTTTAGAATAGCTTGTATACATCGTATCGCTATTGATAATGCCATGTTTCTCGTAAAGCCAAAACTTCATATTGCTTGAAGTTCCATTGATTTGGTAGAGTTCTGTTGAAAGAACTTCTGGTGCAAAAGATGTGAGATGCTAATTTATGTTGTGCAAATTTAATTTGTAAGAAATCATGCCATGAGGTTGCTGGTTTGCATTAATTTTCAAAACAGCTTATAACTTATAAGATGCAATGGTTGTTGCTTTAGTTGCTAGGTCTATAGGATTGGAGATAATAATCAATGAGATATATATTTTAGTTTCCCACCAATGTTTGTAATGGATAAAGAAATTTACAATGAATATTTTATTATGTTTTTGTCTAAAATTAAATTGAGAATTATATTTTCAGATCTTACAATCTAAACATCAGAATTGCAATTGCAATTGTAATTTCAATTTCAATTCTAATTCTACCATTTTTCAAACCAAACAGTAGAATTGAAACTAGAGTTGTAGTTCCAGCTCAATTCCAATTCTGTCACTTTGCAATACACACTCTAGAATTGTAACTCCAGCCCACAGAATTGGAATTGGAATTATAATTCTGAATTCTGATTCCAATTCTAGCATCCAAGTGGAGCCAATGCCCACGGTGACTTTCCTCTTTGTCTCTTTACTTCTTCAAAATTTTGCTTGAATCAATAATATTATATCGGATGTCAGTATGTGAATGGCTGTAATGAAGATGTGTTAATTGAGGGTTTAATTGTGCACAAATAACCTTAATTGCTCTAATTTTCTGTTCTTGATTCTTGTTCCAACTGACATATTTCTTATTTCTATACTTTCTTTGTGTTTTTCCAGCATAGCTAGTTCTGTTTGACCATTTGATATCATCTCAAATGGCACAATCTATAAGTTTGATCCAAACAAGCCCTGTGAATTTGGGATTCATTCCTCAAAGAATAGTTTCATGTCAGAAATATGGAATGCTTGTTTCTAGATCATCTAGTAGGTTACTTAGTGTTCGAGCTGTACAGGAGGATGGAGGGCCACGAAGACTGGTTGATATTATTAGAATTGTGCCTGAGCTCTCCAGGAATTATTTTCGGAGTCCTTCGAGGAGGGCGCTCTTTGGTGGAATCTCCTTGTTCGGTGGATTTTATGTGGCTCAAACAATTTCTTTATCTTTCGGAGCTTTAGGTGTAAATGATGTTATTGCTGCAGTCCTGTGTGTTCTTCTGACAGAGTATGTAACTAGGTTTTATTACAGCCGACCGAAGGTAACCTTCCCCCTTGCTCTGCTCAACAATTTCAAGATGGGTTTCACTTATGGCCTCTTCATTGATGCGTTCAAGCTTGCTAGTTGAATTGTTCTATTCACTTGTAGTTTTTCCTGGATTCTATCTCAAGTTTCTATCTTTTGTAAAGGTATATTCTTACCCTGTTCTTAGATCATCTGTTTACTTTTGGTTTGTAAATGTATAGATCGTATCAGATACTCTCTCAATATTAAATATGTTCTGCAAACTCTCTCTCTCTCCCTTACTGCTACCTCACGCATTTTCTTGAGAACACGCTAAATGAATTTCAATTTCCAAGTTGGCTAATGCATTGCAAAGTAAAAAACTTGTTGGCATGAAGGAGTTGTTTCCCTCGTCACTTGCATGCACTCTTGACTTGTTTGCTGCTTTGAATAATTGTTGATTCTCATTCAAAATGATAATTTCTGAATTAGTATTATGGCTCATGCTGAGTAGAAGTTTAAGTCCAATAGCTGAAACATCACTAGCTTACACTTTGAAAAGAGCAGCCTGGGGCACATGGAATCTCGTGTGAATTAGCAAGGACCAATGTGCAAAGCTAAATACTTCTGGATTAGTACTGGTTTAGAAGGGGTTTGCTGTGATACCGTGAATCCTGTGCTAGACATGTTTGGCACTTGAGAAATTTCATGTTAAGGCCGTGCACAACTACTCGTTAAGTTTTTCTTGTGGTCTATCTGTTTCCTTATCTGCATGACCCAGGGATCATTGTTGAGTGACTATCAATAATTACTTGTTATTGCGGTCTTCTCATCATATGCATGGTAGCCTCCTTTGATCCATATTACTCAATCTGTCTTCAGAGCCAGTTACTGCCTCCATTTGAGTGTTATTGCTGTATGATTTCCTTTGTAAGGTTATAACTTTGCAGTTTGATGGATGTATTGATGATGCTTTTAGGACTGCTTATTTTTCAAGCACAGTTGACAAGGCTAGGGTGCCTCAAAACTGAAATATGAAAAGTTGAAAACTAAGTTTGAGTATGAGACCCATCATCGGACATTGTTGGTTGACATATATGTGTTCTCATTTTTGTATTTGGTTTATTATCCTAAATATGTAGGTTGTTATTGCTGAATTCATTTCTACTCAAGGCTTGGAATCATCTACAGCTCAGGTTTGTTTGTTTTCTTTCATCTTCATATCACCGAGGTATTTGTATCTGTTTTACACAAACATAGAAGCATGGTAATTAATGGCTATCTAGTCTTTCATATTAGTGAGCTATTTAGGATTTTTAAAACTCTACTTTCTCAAATAAATAAAATCAAGAAAGATTAAAAGATTAAATCAAATGTAACAAAAAAAGAATTATTTATCTTTTTTTATCTCCTTTACATGCTCTCTTTAGAGAGATTGTGTTAACTTACTTTAGGTTTTTTTGGAGCTGAAATGAATGTATAAATATTAATACTATATTAAAAAAAAATTACTATTAGCTAATTATTGTATGTATACTTCCTATTTAGATGGTTCACATTAAGTTCACTATTGTCACTCTTGCAAGAAGCTGTTAGTTAGCTTGGCTTGTCTGCTTCTTGCTATAAACTTGAAAATTTTGACATTTGTTTCTTCCAATCTAAAGTTAAGTTTTGCTATGAAGACTCACGTGATAGCAAATATGTCTGAATTACTATCAGACTGAGTGAAAATGCTGAGGATGCATTTCACAAAAGCCATAGATGCATCGAAAGTTATGTATCATGTTGAAATTATTGATTGCAATTTTGTTATAAATATTTAACTTTTCAGTTGTGAATGAGGCGGTTAGAGATAAGACTATTGTTGCTGCACATGCAAGAATTATTGCTAGAGATGAGATAATTGCAGTTCAAACTGAAATCGTAATTTCCCTAAATGAAACTATAGGGAAATTATGGTTTCAACTTGAACTGTAATCACTTGATCTCTAGTTATAATTCTTGCATTTGCAGCAACAGTAGCCTCATTCCTAACTACAATCTGGTCTAAAACAAAAATCAATTTCTCAAGCTCATTTACATTTGAGAAATAGTTTGCCCTAAATATCTGTACATTTTTAAAATTGTAATCAACAATTTCAGCATCATAAATAACTGTCAAAATACTTAGGGTTTTGCAGAAGTAACATCCGTGCATCTTAATATTTTCAACGCAGTTTGACAATAAGTCAGTCACATATTCACTGCCATGTGAGTCTTTTCAGTCATATTTGGCGCCATGTGTCTCTTGATGGCAAAAACTAACTCTGGCTTGGACCAACCCATTGTCAAATTCTTCAATTTTATTGTAATGAGCAAGCAAGCCAAGTTGTTAGTTTCTTGTAAAATAGTGACAATAGTAATTTTTTATTTTTTTTCAATTGCTATTGATTTAGTCTTTTTTTTTTTTTTAATTTTGTTTTGTTTATTTGAGAAAGTAGAGTTTTGAGATTCTAAATGCGTTGGTAATACGAAAGAAGCATTGATTAATATGCTTCTATGTTTGTGTGAAGTAGATATTAATACCACAGTGATAGAAGGGGAAACAAAACAAACCAAAGTTTAACTATTCCATTTTCGTGTGAAGTAGATATAAATACCTCAGTGATAGGAAGATGGAACAAAACAAGCCAAATTTAACTATAGATGACTTCCGACTTCGAGTAGAAATGAGTTCAGCAACACAGCAGTTCAAAATTTTACTTTAAACAGTCAACATCAATTGTAAACCTTAACCAAATATTAAAAATACTAGACACACAAGAACTCTAATAGTTGGTTTTGATTGGATAGAAAAGCTCACATATTGAAAATAAAATCCAATGCTTTGTTTATGTTTTTTTTTTTTTTTTTGTAATATTTTCGTAGTCTAATTTGAAAAAAAAAAAGTCTAAATTAAAATATAAGACGTGAAAATAAAATCTGTTCGCATGCATAATAAGCTCCTATGAGCACTGGACCATCCAACACCTAGAATAAATAGGAAAAGAATAAGCCTTCAATATTTATTGATTGGATTATAAATAATAATAATTTTAATTGGTTTTGAAGGCTGATTTTTGTTGAATTGATTAAAAAGAATATAATTAAAATAAATGCGGCAAAAAAAAAAAAAACCTTAACTTGATTGGTTGAAATGATAATAGAATTAATTTTTTTTGGTCTAACATAAACTAAGTTTCACTTGAACAAAAAATCTAATAATTAGTTTTCATTGGTTAGAAAAAGATCATACATTACAAAAATGCAACGCGTTGTTTATGTCAAGTTTTCTTTTTCTTTTTTTTTTATTTCGCTGCTATATCATTTTCCTAATCCAGGTATTTTTGTTATCAACAAAAGTAGACTTTAATAATTTCATTAATTTTGATCTCATATTAGTTTTAGATCAGTGATTATCTTTTGTTAAATGTCAAATTAACTATTCATCACATAAGCAATTACAATTTTCATATAGAACTATCTAATTAAAAATAACTATAAATTGGAATAAGAATCATTAAAGAAAATAATTTTATTAATGAAATTTTCTCATTTTAGTCATAAAATCCTATTGTTTGAAATAAATTTTAAATCGATAAAATTTAATTGAATTTTATTATTTGAAATAAATCTATAGTGAATTGAAATCATTTTATTTCCTTAAATGCACTTTTTAATTTAAAAAAATATAGTATTATTTTAAATTATCATGTTAGTAGAGTAATTTTATCTAAATCTTTTAATTAAAATAAATTCTATTAAAATACTATGGTTTTTAACGTAATTTGACTTGCTTATTAAATTATTTTTTTGAAATAATATAATTAAATTTAAATATAAACTTTTCAAATAAGAGAAATATTAAAATATAATTTTTTATTAAATTCTTATAAAATTTGCGTTTCTAAATAGGGACTATAGAAAACTATAAAGTACAAGATTAAAAAATAGTTTTCATGTATTATTTATTTAAAAATAAATATAAATAGTTTTCATTTATTATTTATTTAAAAATAAATGTTATTTATTTCATTGTATATTTTATATGAATATTTTATTTTATTAAATTTTTAAATATATTTTAAATAATACATTAAATTAAAACCATGCTAAGTTTAGATTATTTACTAGTTTCATTTATTGATGTTAAATTTAAAAATCAATGATGGAAAAAATTAAGAAAATAGGCAAAATTATAGAAGTTCCACATAAAAAAACTTCTACATCTATATATATGTATAAGAAAAATAATATTGTTTTCCTATTATGTTTATTTTTTTAAAGTTATGGTAAAGGATTCTGTACCTTGCTCAGTGCATTTTTTATAGATTATTCTGAGTCAATTTATCTATGCTGAATCTTGTCAAGGTTAATAATTTCATATAACATTCTTTTCTAAAATTGAACTCAAAACATAAGGGAAAAAAAAAAAAAGAAAAAAAAAGAACATGAGTCAAGTTCTATTGTTTTATTATATGTTTGTAATTTTTTGAAAGACTTCAAAATAGTGGAGCTAATAGTTATGCTAAATATGTAAAGCTTTGCCAAAATGTTCAACACATGACCATCAACCTAGTAATATTAATATAGTAGATGTTAACAACATCAATCTTTTCATTTATTAGTTATATTGAATAATTTATAGTCTTTCAAAAAAAATGTTGACATATACTATTTCATTGATAAGGGAAATGATGTTAATTTTATTAGCTTTAATAAATATAGGAAATCTTTCATAAAATAGGAAAATTAAAATATTTGATATGAAATTAAAAAATAGCTTTACATATTGAATTTTGTGTTTTTCTTGTTGAAGTTATTGTCGCTATTATGGTGATATAAGAAATGCAAAGAAGACACTCTTTTTTTAAAAAAAATAAAAAATAAAAGAAAGAATCAATTATATTTAAAAATAAAAATTCATTTGAAAATTCTAAATCTATAAACTTCAACTTTCACGTTCGTAAATTGAACAAGTTCATAAATGTTAGTTTAAAAAAATAAACAATTGGATTGCAAAGGTAATGTTACATTTTCATTACACAAAGAAAAATTAGAAAGAAAATAATGAAAAAAATTTTCTCAAAATCCAATGTTTATAGTTGGCTACGATAAAAAATAATTATATAATAGCCACAAAAAAATTATATATACATGAAATTATAAATGGCAATAATACTAAAATTATATATAATTGCCACAAAAAAATTTAGGAGTTGGATAAAAAAATTCACGTGCATTGCGCGTGCGATAAACAACTAATTGTTTCAAGAAATCATTTTCTATTAGGATTCTTAATTTGCAAAATAGGTTATTAGTAGAAAAACATAAAATCCTTATAAAATATTTTTTAAATTTTATTAAATCATCTCATTATTTTCATATTCAAGTTTAAATTTATAAAATTGTAAATATAATTATATAGTAAAATATGATATAATTATTAATTATATGTAATAAATAATGTTGATTTTTTAATTTTTTTATTTTATCAAAGACTCTTTAATTTAGCCAAATAAGAATTTTATTGTCACTATTATTATTATTATTATTATTATTATTATTACCTAAGTTAACTATAAATATTTTTTGTTTTCTATCGAGTATTAATTTCTGAACATAAGCATGCCTTTCATCTAATAATAGATTGTTGATTTAATTACTTGCAACATCATTAGATTAGTTATTGACACAATCGCATTGTAACAATTCAATTTCAAGTTTGTAGTATTGATTGATATTGATATTTCCCCACCAATAATTCAAAAAATTGGATTACAACTTGAATATTATATTTTAAAAATTTGGATAGAGGTGAGCCAAAAGATGATATTTTCAATGTATTTAATTTAATGCTCAGCTAAATTAATTTATAAAGTATGCTGCAATGACTGAAAATCTTTGAGCATTTATACGTTTATAAAAAAATGTGTAATGCTTATATGAGAATAAATAAGAATAAATTAAAGAAAATAATATAAATAAAGATTTGTGAATTTTTTATGATATAAATAAGAGTTGTTGAAGGTTAAATATCTATTATCACTCAAATATTTATGTTTTAATCTCTATATTAAAAGTTTAAAAATAAAATAATATATTTTTTATTAATTTATACTGATTAATTTTTATAAAGAATTTTTAAGTAGAAAGAAATTAATTAAATTAATCTCATTAACGTCCTTTTTTACTCGTCAAAAAATCCATTCCAATGCAATACGGTACCGCTGCGTCGCTAATATTCTTTACTACCAAACGACGTCGGTTCATCAATCTAGTAAGTTGACGGTTATAAACTGTCTGTCATCTTAGCGACGCAGCGGCACCGTATTGGAGTTTTAAGACAAGAAGCACCACAGACAGTGGGATTAATAAATAAACAAAATTAGAGCAGGGTGTTGAAGTCCGAGGAAAGGTAAAACCTTTGCTTTCGATTTCAAAAGAAAGACGCGACCAATCCAATATACAACAGAGGTGTTTTGAGTTTTGGCCATAAAAGAAAACAGAGAGAGAGAGAGAGAGAGGGTGTATGTGTACAAGGACAGGGTTGGGGGGAGTTCATGTCCTTCTCCAACGGATTCCTTTTGTGGTCCACTCTCTCTCCTTTCTCCTTTCTATCTCGCTAGCCAGGTAGGTCCCCCCCGCTTCTCTTTCTTTCTTTTTCCCTATCTATCTGTACTGCGCTGGTTTCTCTTTCGTTTGCGATTTTAGGGATGTGGGTTCTTTTGTAATTGGTGTTGGATGTGGTTTATGGGAAATTTTGGGATCTGGGTTGTCTTGCTTTTAGGTAAATTTTGATGGACTAGTGTTGAATTTGCTTCTTGTTATAGATTACTGGAGTTTTCAAGGTCTTGCTTGTATGATTGGAACTTTCTTAGAATTGTAAATTTGTGTAGAATATGATTTGTCTTGCAATTTGTTTGCTTTTTTTATTTTATTTTTTAAAATTTCTATTTTGGCTTCAGATCCAGCAGAAACTGAAAGAAATTCCTTGCCGAAATGTCAAGCATCTGTCGTTATTGAGGCTTTTGTTTTAGTACTAAATTGTACAGGTACATGTCGTATCTGTCACCGTAAGTGACACGGCCATCTTTCATCAACTGGCCATGAGAAGCTTCTGTTAGGATTTGACCTCAAGCGGTGAATGGCCAGCGAGCTAAAAATCAATGCTTTCGACTTTAAACCATATTTACTATTCATTTGTTAGGGGGACGATAGCGAGAGAGAACTCCAAATTGCAATAATTCTGAATTTGGTTATCTGTTTGGTAATTTGGTGGTTTCATCCGGAGAGCTAGAATTTGGTATGGCTGCTGCGCAAAGCAACAGCAGCTGTGACTTATTGAAGCAAAGGTGCAATTGTTTCACAGTTTGTAGCTTAACTCAAACCATTTTGGATACGAATCAGACCTCAAATTTGAAGGATAGGTATGTTCTTGGAGAGCAGCTGGGTTGGGGACAGTTTGGCGTTATTAGAGTCTGCACTGATAAGTTGACTGGAGAGCTATTTGCTTGCAAATCAATTGCCAAAGATAGATTGGTGACCTCTGATGATGCAAGAAGTGTAAGACTTGAGATTGAGATAATGACTAGGCTATCTGGGCATCCAAATGTTGTAGATCTCAAGGCTGTTTATGAGGATGAGGATTGTGTCCATTTGGTAATGGAGCTTTGTGCTGGAGGGGAGCTTTTTCATCAGTTAGAGAAGCATGGACGATTCTCTGAGGCTGAGGCTAGGGTTCTTTTCAGGCATTTGATGCAAGTTGTAATGTATTGTCATGAGATTGGGGTTGTTCACAGGGATCTGAAGCCGGAGAACATCCTCTTGTCTACAAAAGCGTCGTCTTCAGCAATTAAACTGGCAGACTTTGGTCTTGCAACCTACATCAACCCTGGTATAATTTTATAGTTCATTCTTTACCTGTTCTTATCATCAAGTTGTTTGTATTGCCTATTGTTTGATTTAAAGTTTGACTTTTAATGGTTTAAATATTTGGGTTCTGTTCAAACAGGTCAGAATTTGCATGGGACTGTTGGGAGTCCATTTTATATAGCTCCTGAGGTATTGGCAGGGGGCTATAACCAGGCTGCTGATGTTTGGAGCGCGGGGGTGATTCTTTACATTCTTCTTAGTGGGATGCCACCGTTTTGGGGTAAGACTAAGTCACGAATCTTTGATGCTGTAAGGGCAGCTGATCTACGGTTTCCATCTAATCCTTGGGATTGCATAACTAAATCTGCAAAGGAGTTAGTCAGGGGGATGCTTTGTACAGATTCCTCGCAAAGGCTTACTGCCCAACAAGTTTTAGGTATGTTAGATACTTGTCTTTTATTTGCTGGAAGTTTGTACCTGTTTTCTTGATAGTTACATTCAGCCATTTCAATATCTACGTTGGGACATATTGGGAATATAGATGGCTACGCTATATATCTGTATGTTTTTAATTCAAAATCATTTCATGGATGTAAAATTTTCTTTACAATTGAAATTCCCTAGTAGAGTTGTCTGAATGGCTGATGCTGTGTGCTGAGCTAGATTATAGGTGAGTAGTGAATGCTAGGAATGATTACAATAGTTCTTGTCATTGCATCTCTCATGGATTCTCTAAAGAGATAGATTCACTTATGTTCCAATGATTTGTAGCAAAAACTGTGGGATTTATATGTATATTTTATGTACTAATGGTATTGTATGAATCCCAACTCATTTGTGTGCAATTACTGGTGTTGATAGGTCTTAAAGTAAAAAAACATTTTGTTGTAGCTAATCAATATGATTGTACGGTTTCTTGCCTGCTGCATGAGCCCCGTTCCGACTCATTCTAAATTTTTTTTTTTTTTTCTAGATCATTCCTGGATGAAGGACGATGCAGACTATCGCGAAGAACCTGGTCAATACGAAAAGCAAAGCAGTGGAGAATGGGATTTTGGTGGTAGCTCTTTCTCTGCATTGATGGCCAGGAATCACGACATCAGCTTTGGCTCTGGATCACCTATTATTAGTGATACTGAGTCACCTACTTTCAGATGCAGATCATCATTCTCTTCTTTCCTTGTGGAACCTTCAGCAGCTGAACCTGTATCTGGTCAGTTTTCTTTCCATAGCAACAGTGATTCAAATGCTGTGGAATTTTCATCCTCCGTAATTTCAATGCCAAGCTTTGCATTCTTTAACCCTGTTCCTGCAACTGAGCAAGAGAGTTGTACCCTGGACCCCTCAGACAACATTTCCAGTTTGAATGCAATTCGTGGAGGTAATTAGGTTTCCTTACTTTGATAGCTCTATAATATGGCACTACAGAATTTTTATATAATACAATTTTTTGTAATATTCCATTTTGCAGAAGTTAGCCTGGAGAAGATGCTTATGTTACGAGAGCCTTATTTATCTTGCGGACATGAAGCTAGAGAAATGGATCACAGGCCAACTAAAGTTAAGAGGTCTGGAGGAGCCATCGAGTCTAGGATGGGAATGCACAGTAAGAGGAACCGTTCAATTGGTCTTGGTGAACGAGAACAACTTGATCTCATGGTGACTGAGTCAGTTATTCGATGGGCATCATGCACACATCTTCCAACTGCTCCGTCTCTTAGGTCTTCTCTCGTCTGTTAAAACTTGAAAAAGCAGAATGGCTGACAACCTGACACGGCAGAATTATTTCGCATGAATGATTGAGGTGGAGAAATTGGCTTGTTTGCACTAGTTTCTATTGCCATTGGATTTGTGATGTGTTTTTTATTGTCCTGTGATGCCGAGTCATGGGACAGAGAGTAAGTCTTGGGCAAGCTTAAAATGGGTGGTGTGATTTGAGTGATTTCTTTTTGTTATCTTCAGTTTGTGCACTGCTAGGTAGCAAGAGTCAGAAGCTGCAAGTAATAGGCTTCTGCCTTGTGTATAAAGCTTGGTTTTTGTAGTATGAAGTTTTGTAAGATTCATCATTCTGTGTTTCAATGAGTGTAAGCATCTGGTGATCGGCCGCCTTTTTGTTCCCGCCATTATTTGTGCCAAGTCAAGTCACTTAGGTCCTGTTTGGATTAATGGTTTATAAAGGGTTAGAAGAGTTATTAATGAAATGAAATGGATGAGTTTGGATTGTAAAGAAAGTGTTAAATTATATTTGTATTGGGGATGACAAGAATAGAAAGAAATGGTTTGAGATTAATTGTGTTTGTTTGTAATGGAATGAAATGGAATGTTAACTTAAAATTGACAAAAATACTCTTAAATTAATAATTAATTTAATTTAATTAAGAATATTATGTGGCTTGATTTAATTTAATGTATTTAATTATATATAATTATAAGAAATTAAATTCTTATATGAGAATAATTTTATTAATTTTGAGAAATCAAATCATCTATTAGAAATATTTCATGCTATGAAAATAATTAATTATGAATGATTTGTTATTTAATT
>CATIWR010243614.1:0-25862 GCA_949677035.1 Omphalea diandra | reverse complement strand
CACCATATCCCCAACCTCTCTATCAACCATATCTTCATATATATATATATATATATATATATATATATATATATATATATATATATATATATATATATATATATATATATATATAATGAAAAAAATAAAGACAAAATGCTCCTTAGGTTAAAAACTCAAAAGGACAATCTAAGCAAAAATGACCACCTCATTAGATTGAAAACCAACAAGAGCGGTCCAAATAAAAGTTAGAGCAATAAAAAATTTAGTGAAAATAAAAAAAGAAAAAAGAAAAAAGAAAAAGAAGAACAAAGAAAAATACTAGAATTCTCACTTGAAGTAGTAGTGGGCTCCCTGTGAAAGAATCACTGACATCAAGAGCTATTTTGTCAATACCCATGATAGTCTTACCTAAAATCGTCAGTATAAGGGTTCTCCCTGATTCAGATCCTTTTAGAAGTGGTAAAATTTATAGATCGATCTCTCCATCCTCCCTCCATAACAAATACTAACCCATCAGAATAGCTACAATAACACGAGCTTGAGCCGCTTAAGCATAGTCCTTAGGAGGATGAGAGTGAGAAAAGGAGTCATGAGAATTTTCTCCTAACCCAGCATGTATTGTGGTACCTTCTTATATCATATGTCAAACAACTCTACCATCTTCTAAACATGCGGGTAATCTAGTTGAGCTAACATAATCTAGTCTATAGTGGCGACACAATAATTGAGAATGGCACCAAATTCCTCTAACAAGAGGCAGATTTCCACATCCCCAAAATGAAAGGTATGGGTAGTGGACTCCCATAAATCACAAGCTGATAGGAAATGTGTGTTAAGACAGATTAAAGAAAGATAACAAAGAGAAGTATAACCAGCCTATGGTAAATTAAGCTAAATCTATAGTGGGAGAGAACTTAGAAATGCTCTTGACATATCTTGGAGATTGGAAATGGCAGTTGTGGGACGTAGATTCAGAATAGGGTATTATAGAACAAGACAAAGGTGGTTAGTGCTTGATAGCAGTAAACAGCTCAGCAAGTCTATACAACCCCTGAACAAGTCTGGACAACCATTAAGCGAGTCTGTACTAACCTCATCTTGGGTTTTAAGCCTTCAGGTTCTAAAAAAATTATTTGCATCCTCCCCTTCACTTCTTAGACATAAACATCGTTTGTACTTGGCTCGAAAAGCACATGTATGAACAAGTATTGACCAATGGTTCAACAAATAATCAAAATGCAAATTATGAAGCAAGAATCATTCATTTTTTTATTTTACTGAAAAATCTCAAATTTTGACGAAAATAAAGGCAGTGTCACTTTGATATATCCTAGAAAGTCTTAAAACGTAAGTACGCATCCAAAATTAAGGGTTTTAAATAGCCCTATGGAATTATACCATTATGCAAAATATCAATCAAAGCATATTGCATTAAAATAGGAAAAACCAAAAAGAAAAATGTTTAAAAAGCTAAAAAGAGAAAAGAGTCTTCAGGGCTCAACTATCCCTGCCTCTAAAAGGAGTCACCTTAAAACCTTAGCCTTGCTCTTTGTCGCCACATATCCATGCTCTGCAACTACCTGAAGATCTTAATCTCTACCTCCGGCTCTGCCAGGCACTAGTCATTATCTCTGATCCTACAATTTAAGTGTTGGATCATTTCCTATAAGAAAAATAAGGGTTAAAATGAACTAGACATAAAACACACGAGACACAAACTATGAACATGCATGCATGTATTGCTTTTATTTTTGCTATGTGTAATTTTCTTACTAACCAGCATAGAGTGCGTCTATTATATCACAACTCTCTTCAAGGTAGCAATCAAATCAACTATAGCCTCTACTTGGACTTAGGGAATCCATAAAAAAGGAAAAAAAAAGCATTCCTAGTGACAAAGCTTACATTATAACCAAGGTATAAAGAAGTAAAGAAGCATATACTCACCTAGGTAGTCTTAGTCGGCTCAAACATGCAAACAAACTGAGTGATCTATAGCAACATCATAAAGCCTATTAGTAAAGTCACAAGATTCCACTAAGCTATCTAGCATAGAAGTCAGATTGCCTATTACCACAGGCTTCATACCCTAAAAAGTTTATCCATAGGGGCAGTAGTAGTGCCAAACATAGGAGCGAAAGTGGTAGGTCTCTGAGTTGTTTATGCCGTGGTATCCGACCCCTATGCTAAAGGATGATCCACTCATTAGCTATATGTCAGGGAAATGCCCAAATAGCCACCTCTAGTAAAGGAAGACTCTCGACAAGTGCTCTAATCGTCTAAGACCTATAAGAGGTCCTGTCATAGGATAGTTGCTCCCTTAAAGAGAAGTGCAAAGTTGTAGCAAGCTCCACACCCTCTAGATTCCTTGTATAGAATAGGAACATGGGCAAATGTTATGGGACGGGTCGTGCATCCAGTACCTCGTGCCAATGAAAGATGTGATCACTTAAGTACCACTCCCAAATGAAGGGCCTTACAATCAATCAACAACTATAGGAGATGGGCTCTGCCTTTATCACCTCCAATGGACACATCTCCATAAGACTCTTTTAATTGAGGCATAACTGCAATAAAGATAAAGGACCACTATAAGTGTAAAAGCATATAACAATAAATAAATAATTGTGACTTGCACAACTTTATCTGTATAAAAGGAAGTACCTAGTCAAAAGTGATCGTGTTCAGGCCGACACATCTATCAACAATAGAGGACTATGGGTAGTTCATACCACTCCACTGTGAGAAATAGGGGTAGCCACACTCCGCCTCAACCTTGGATCAATCTCCACAGCAAGCCTAGCTCAATGCCCTATACCTGTCAAAAAATGTGGCATAAATCGTAAAATAATAGAATGAGACCAAAACATAATAATGGGGTTAAGAGATACTCACAATCAGCACCCTTTTTTTGCTATAGGAACACTGATCAAGGTATCGGTATAGATACGCTAGCATCGTGGACCCCTAGCAGAAATGATGTGGTAGGGCTAAGTCCTCCAACACCCATTCCAAGCAAAGCCCAGCTACATCAGAGGCATTTGAGAATACAACCCCCAACAAAACATATAAAAGGAAGCATCGTGCTTACTAGTTAATGACCTCATTGAAACTGTCATCAGTGACATAAGGTGCATCAACTCGAATGCTAGACCTTGACATGGTCCTGCTCCCTTTGACCTAGGGAACATATTTGAAGACTCTCAATAAGTATTCTTTCTAAAGTACTGACTCATGCACGTTAAAGTTCATAGGCAGACAAACACCTCGTAAAGCATAGACTAATCAGGAAGGTGAAGTCCCTAAGTGTGATCGTTAGCTCTCTAATCAGGGGTAGGTGGAAGTTATGGGTCGTATCCATCTATCGTATCAAGAAGCATGTGTCATTACTGAATCAACCTTCGAGGCCTCCTTTGGTAGCATGTGTAAGAAAGTCCATATACCAGTCCCGTTTAGATGGGCCACGACCTAAGGGTGCAGTGTGTGAAGCCACTCTCCAGCAAGGCCTATAACTTTGCCTCCCTTCTGCAAGGCAACAATCCCTTATAAAAGAAGGAGGATGAATGTAAAAAATAAAAAAGAAATCTATGTCTAATTTAACAATCCCAAGCAAAGTATCACAAAGACTAACAAAAGATTGACAATTAATAAGGCAAATAAATCAATAAATGGATTATTTATAATTTATTAATTCATTTATTTCAAATATGCGCCTTAATCTGTCATAAATTATTTCATAAATTAATTTCAATCTCTCTTTGTGTAGGCCACATAACAAATGTTAAATGCACGTAAATCGAGACAAAGAAAGTTTTTTTGTTGAAAATAAAGGGTGTCTCATAGAACTAGTCTCTAAATATTTTATGAGCTAACCTAATGTTCGTAGGCAAAAGATGAAATTCTAGGGTAGCAACTAAAATCTACAATTGCATGAAAGACAATAAATAAATAAAAATAAAACAAAATAAAAGGGAAAGATTGTCTACTGCTCCTGAGGTGGCTCCTGCAAGATGATGATTTAGATTGAAGATCGTTAGTGTGTCACTAGCTAGGGGAATCCAAGCGAGATCATCTTCATGGTTGCACCCTTCAGAAGGCTCACCTACACGAACCACCCCTCCCCCCTACTAGGATTGTAGCTACTCTAGAACATCCAGTGTCATAATGTCCTCCTTAAGGAAACCCTCCTACATATCAAACATCTCATCATCATAATATTCGGCCATAAGAAACTCTTGAAAAGCTAAGGGATCCTAAGAGCTAAGTTTGAAACTTTGAAAGAGAAAAAGAAAAGAGAGAGAATGAGTGACACGAATAAGTGGGTCACTTTCCATGGGGCATATATAGTGGACTAGGTCTGTATAGACCTAGCTAGTCTATACATACCATATATCTATATAGCCCCCTTAAGATAGGAAGGCTAAAGTTAGGCCTTGTGAGCCCAACTCTCCTTTTAGCCTCTCAAGCCTTAATTCCTTTTAACCACCTAAGGCCATATGTGTTCCTTTAAGCCCAATTCTCTTCCATTTATTAGGAAGGCCATATCCAAATTTCATAATAACCAAGTTATCAAAATGCTTCTATCTTCCCAAAGAGCCTCAAAATAGCCAATTTACCAAAATGCTCTTGACTCCATAAGAAAAGCCCAAATTGATAATTCAGCAACTCATGCAATCAAGCAAATTATTAAAATACCCCTTGTCCATATTGAGTCCTACAAAGGACAAATCAATGCTTCAAATTATCAATCAAATTGCTATATTGTCCTTAGACATTCCCCAGGGTAAGAATAATGAGTAAATTACCAAATTACACTCAGATACTCTAGGGACTGGAACACTGAATTAGATTACCAAAGTGCCCTCACTGCCTTCAGGATGATCCAAGCTCTTTGATTCAAATCAAATTACTAAAATGCCCTATTACTTTTAGAGCACCCAGAGAACGCTCCAAGCTTCCTAATTCAAACCAAATTGTTAAAATTTCCTTCAATGACAAACTCAACCTCCTTTAATGCCTCAAAAATATTTTCAAAGAAAATTTCTTCATCTTAAAAAATGTCAAAACTAAGGAAAACACTTCTTGCAGCACCTAGGCTTAAGCCCATTGCCTTAAGATATAAATCTCTGAGATAGCTAAAAGGGCTGCAAAGATATCAATTCAACCTTAGAAGTGCCAAAAAGGTTGAATGATATAAGAACCACTTAGAAGGAATCCCTGAGCCATAACCATCAGTCAAAAAGACTGAAGCACCCATAGAGAGAATATTCAAGGACACTAGTGACTGTAAGAAGCTAACTACTAAACAACAAACACTTGGTACCTGCTAAAAAGTTGTCATAACCTCCTCAGTACTTGCTAGAGAGTTATTGAGGATGATGTCAAACCCGGTATCTGCTAAAGAGCTATCATAACCACTTCAGCACCTGCTTAAAAGTTATTGAAGCATACAAAACACCTGGTACCTATTAGAAAGTTATTAAAACTTCCTTATTGCCTGTTAGACAACTGCTAAGGATGATGACAAACACTTGGTATCTACTAGAAAGCTATCAGAACAAGCTTTAGTACCTACTAGAGGGACTACTAAAGACCTATATCCTTTGGTATCCTTACTAATATTTGGATTCTTTACATTACTTTATCAAGACTTATTCAAATAGTCATTTCTCAAATGTTAGCTTTTAAGCCTCACAAAACAGGGGGCAAACTGTAAGCATCATACTCTAGACCTTTAGATGCAAAGCTCGTTGTTGAAAATCACTAAATCCATCCCCCGAATACAAAGAGAATTACCAAATGAAGAGATGAAAGCCTTAGGAAATCTTAGAGAAGCCTAAAGCTAAGCCTAATACCAAAAGCCCAACGCCAAGCCCACAACCAAAAGCCCAATCTACCAGCCTTAGTAAATTAGTTGTATAGCTCATTAAGTAGAGCTTACAGCCTAATCCAAGGTTGTATAACACTCCCTTCAACCCTAACCTTCAAAACCTTCTAGAACTGGTCCCTCTTTAATCCTTAGGGCTATACAGCCTTGATAAATGGATGTATAGACTATTCATGATTGAACAACCTACGTGCAAACCCCAATTTTAAAAGATTCATCTCATTCTCTATGATTAGATGTAGAAATGGTGTAATTAGAACCATTTTTGGCCCTGGTATACCCTTTTACCTCTATAAATGCCTCCCATTTTAAAAAGGAAGAAGAGGCTTGGACAACCCTATCAAAACTTGGCCAAAATCTCACCATTACCATGCTTAGCCCATAAATTCAAAAACCCTAACTCTTCCTTATCACTTTTAAGGTAGATCATGTCATTTTCTTTTCATTATTATGCATTCCTTAAGCATTTTGGGATAATATTAAACATATTGTGAGCCTATAAGGGTAAAGAATACTTAAGGGCATCTAGGAAGCCCCTAATCCACCCTTCTTTTTCCCCACTCTTTTTTCCTTTTTTATTTTCAAAAACCAAAAATTTAAGGGTTGTATAGCCTTGGTATAGGTTGTACAACCCACTATTTGGGGCTATATAGCTCCTACATTAGGTTATAGAACTTTTTTTTTCTAGATACAGTCTTGCAAACTATTTATTTTTCTTTTGGATTTCTTCTTTTTCATGCTACTTTTTATGATCTTCTATGACTCTAATGGTAAAATAGGAGGAGACCCAATGGCCAAAGACCTTGATTCACTTTTAAAATAGAGTTTTAATATGATTTGAAATGGTTTTCATGTTTTACCTTATGCTAATGTTTGTATTCTTACATCTTAGTTTAATACTGATTTCAGTTATGTTTTAATCACTTTAGGGCAATCACCAAGTAAGGAAATTATGGTTCCAAGGATCTTGAGAGTTATTCTTATGTTTATCTTCATGTTTAGAGCATATAAAAAGTGTTTTATCCATGCAATCCCTCATTTTCATTTGCATTCTAACATCTTTGATGGTTAGTAATACTTATGGATGGCTAGATTTTATGAGTAATGAGAGGGAAGGTTCATCAACACTAGGATCCTTTTTGTAATAAGTTTTTTCCTTAGGCCATTCAACATCCTCCAAATGCCTTGCATTGCCTATTTACCTCTTTCGATACACATGGTTCATGTATTTTTTATCTTGCTTAGCTTGTTGATTTGTGATGTAGGATTATGTTCATTGTAGAATTAGATCCATGTTTAGGCACCTTTGCATGCGAGAGATGGTAATATGTGTTATTGTAACATCCTTAACCTAATTCATTTGCATTTTAATTATGACATATTTGCATATATGCATCACTTGACTTAAGCATGAATACTTACATCATAACATTTGAAGTATTTGAATGTGAATATGATGTTTACACATATGCATGGCAAATTATCATATATTAGGTGTCTGTTATAATATCTTAAATAAAGGCATTTTGGAACTTATTAAAAGTATAAAGAGCATAGGAGAATTGGCAGATGGATAGAGATGATGAAGGAATGAAGAAAAATGACTAAAAGAGAACAATTTCAACTTTCAACCAATAGGAACAAGCCACCATGATTTTGTCCTATCAAAGTATGTATATAAATTAAATTTTTCTCCCTTTAAGATCATATTAGAGATGAGAAAAGAGAGAAATAAAGAAGGAGAATAAAAGAAAGAGAAGGAAGAAAAAGGAGAAAAAGGGAGAAGAAGTTAACTAGGAAGATATCTTAAGGTTTTTTAGCTTTGGTAAAAGGTATGTAATTTCATATTTATTCATCCATCAAATTTCTACTCCATGTCATATTAATCATGAGAAATTAATGGGAGTTATAAAGAAATTATAGTTATGATTCATATGTGAGAAGTTATTGATAGTGAATATGAGTTGGATTCCTTTAAGTTTGTTTTTAGGGCAAACTGTCCCACCTACAATTTCATAACCCTAGAAGATGAATTACGCAAAGTGAAAAGCATTAACATTTTAGGGTTATGTCACATCCAAATTCCTATAAAATAGTTATTCTAATTAAGTTGTGTGTAAATATAACCCCTTGATTGTGATTGACTCCTATTGAAACCTGCTCCATTATTGGTTTTGTTTTCTAAGAATTTTGTGGGCTTAGAATGGGAATTAGGCAAAGTTTAAATTTAAAGTTATAGCTTTCTACCTTTTCAAAATTTTTGTAAAGCAGTTTTGCTTAATATTTTGCGTGTTGAGAGATATGTCTTATTGATCAAGACTGATCCTTAACCAATTTAAGCCAACAAATTCTAAGATTGACCACTTCTTTTAAGAGCATTTAAAGCTCAATTATAGGATGTGTGAAGCATGAAAAATGTTCATTTATGTGTTAAATAAATGGCCTTAAATCATTTTTTCAGTTGGACTTCTATGTTTTGAGATATGTTTAAGTTTATGAGATTGTTTAGCATATAATTGCACCAAAAATAGGGCAAATTTCTAAAATTCACCATAAATTATGTAATGCATATTTTGGGATGAATTTTGAATATTTGATACCCATATATGTCTATTTTAAGTAAAAAAAAAAAAAAAAGAATCAAGTCATTTGGATTTTTGGTGCAAAATTAATTACAAAAACAACCTACTAAAGTCATGATATATTACAAGAGCATACATGCATATTGAGATAAAAATCTTATTTTATCATCAAGGATTCATGGATTGATTTGGTGTATTTGAATAGGTCCTCAAGGCATTGAAGATGACATGAAAAATAAGTTGGGACCATCCATAACTTAATAGTTTGAAAGAGGAGGTAAGTAAATAGCTAATGGTACTTAAACATGTGATTGGTTAAATGCTATGAATGTATACTTGATGAATTGAAATGTTGTTTAATGAGATGATATAGTTGAATACTTTGATGAAAGGATTATTATATTATTAAATTATTTATTTTTATGAGATATTGATAAATTGTGACTTGAGAATGGAAGCATGTGGTAAAATGATTTGCAAGGTTGATGGGAGTGGCTATTAATAATTATATTTCTAGAATTTTGATGGATTTATAAATGATTTTCCCAGGGACCAATACTTAATATTGTTGAGCAAGCAACAATATTTGATAGCTTGTATGGCAATAATATATAATAGCATGTGTGGCAACAACATTTGATAGTCTGCATGGCAATGAAATATGATAGTCTGTGTGGCAATAAAATATGATAGCTTATGTGGCAATAACATCTGATAGCCTATGTAGCAATGAAATCCTATAGCCTATGTAGCAATAAATATAATAGCATGTGTGGCAATAACATTTGATAGTCTGTGTGGTATTAAAGATTAAAAACTCTCGTGCATGGAGATATGATGAGTTATTTATATTTAAATGCTTATTATGTTAATTGTGATTGAAGTATCATATGTTTTCTTACTGAGTAGGCAAGCTCACTTTGCATTAATTTTTTTTTTTTAAGAAAAGTAGAATAAAGATTGCATCTAGTCTACATTTTGAATTTGCTACCTCGCAGTCTGATAAAGGCTAGGCCAGTATGCAGTCTATTAGTATTTTGGTTTGTTTAGCCATGTATATTTTATTGTAAATCGTTATTATGTTGTGATACCAACATACACAATGTTCAAAAAACTTAAAGAAAGATCTTTTAATGATAATGGGATTGTATGAGAGAATTTTAATGATGATATGTAACTTTAATACTCCATGCTTTATGAATGAGTTAATGCACATGTTCTAGAAATGATTAGTAATTGGGACATCACATTTTAGTGATATCAGAGTGGGCAAATGATTTTGTAAACATATGTAATGTGACTATGTTGTATATGATATATGTATTATATTAATACTTACATGCATTGGCATATAGGAGTATGGATGCATCTAGTAGAGTTCATGCTAGCCTAGAGGTTAAAGATGAGTTCGTTGAGTCTATTCATGCATGTGAGCATGTTGACCATATTGTAAAGAATCTTAAGATGTCAAGGAATAATCCAACTATAGGTGTAAACCTAAATATCATACAATTTTTTAAAATAATGCAAAGATTTGCAGTACAAGCATATGCAAGACCTATTATAGATAAAAATTATGACAAATTAAGGAAGCAAGGGGCAATTAACTTTGAGGGCATTATAAATCCTACTAAGGCTGAGGAGTGGCTTAAAAGAATTGAAAGAATCTTGAACAGGCTTAAATGTGCCCTAAAGCAAAAGTTGAAGTATGTAATATCTTTGCTTTAAAAGAATTCCTTAGATTGGTGGGAGACTATTCCAATATCTTTGCTTTAAAAGAATTCCTTAGATTGGTGGGAGACTATTCCCAATAGCACTACTTAACTAATGAAGATTGGTGGGAGACTATTCCTGGTAGCACTACTTAACTAATGACTTTGATATGGAATGATTTTCTAAGGGAGTTCGCAAATAAATACACCCTAGCAGTATACTTAGATAAGAAGAAGATGGAGTTTTTCCAATTAAAGCAAAATGATATGATAGTGGCAGATTATGAGGTACAATTTGTTAAACTATTGAGATACGTCCCAGAATATGTAGCTACAAAAGAATTGAAGTGCCAGAAAATTGAGAAAGGACTGAGGTTGAAAATTCGAGATTGATTATCTGTCAAGCTAGCCAATTATACGACATTATTAGCAGTAGCTATTCAAGTTCAGGAGGTGATCTAAGAGAAAAATACAATTGAGGCAAAAAGAAAGAGAAGTTATGCAAGCTGGAGTGGAGAACTAAATAGAGCAACAAAATAAGGTGGTTTCACATTATCTAGAGGATCAAGATTTTAAGGAGTTACTGGTAATCAAAGAGGCAGAGGACAGAGTCAGCATGGTAAATCAATATCAGTAGCATTTGGCAAAGTTAGCTATGGTGGTTTTGAAGGCTTAAAGGGTAGGAGAGGACCAGTTGGCATAATGGGCAGAGGTGTAGCCCCAATTTGTACTAATTGTGGAAGAACTCATTTTGGATAGTGTTAGGGACCTAAAAGGCTTACTTGATACACTTGTAGACAGTCAAACCATATGAGTTAGGATTACCTAATGGTAGGTGCAGATAAACAAGAGTCTTAGATAGTTAGGCAAAGTAGTATTGGAAAGAATGTTCATGACACAAGCAAAGGCAAAGGGCGAGGTAGAGGCAAAGGAGGACATGGTGGATCAACTTCAGTTTTTAGTAGTGGATAAGTGGCCCATAATTAACCTCATACTAGAGTTTATGTTATTACTCATCAAGAGGCTCCAACAGCTCTTGAAATTATTTCTCATATAATTTCTATTTTTGACTAAGATGTTTATGTTTTGATGGACCTAGGATCCACATATTCATTTATGTCTTTAGAATTTGCATCATGGGTGCATGGTGTAGTTGAATCCTTGAGATATGATTTATGTATTTTGATGCATGCTGGAGGTAGTGTAATTGTAAACAAAGTACGTAGAACTTGTCCAGTGCTGGTGTGTGGTGTGGTATTGCTTGCATATTTGATATTGATGCACTTTAAGGAATTTTATGTTATTTTAGGTATAGACTGGTTAGCAAAGCATCATGTGGTTCTAGATTGTCACACTAAAGAGTTAATGATCAGATATTTAGGACAACTAAGAGTTATATTTGTTAGGGATTGTAAAGCTATTCAAACTTGTTTAATCTCAGCTATTCAGGCTTTTCAACTAATTAAAGGAGGTTGTAACACACTTCTAGCTAGTATGGTTGACACCAATGTTCTTAGTTTGGATTTGGTAGATATTGTTATAGTGAGAGAGTTCCCATTAGTGTTTCTTGATGATTTATTGAGTTTGCAACCACAAAGAGAAGTTGATTTTAATATTAAGACATTACCAAGAGTGGCACCTATTCCTATTGCACCATATCAAATAGCAGTAATGGAATTATAAGAATTTTAAAAAATAGTTAGAATAAGGTTTCATTAAATCTAGTACATCTCTTTGGGGTGCACCAATGTTATTTGTGAAGAAAAAGGATGGGTGTATGTGATTGTGTATTAATTATAGGCAATTGAATCAAGTAACAGTAAATAATAAATATCCCTTGCTGAGAATTAATGATTTGCTTGATCAACTTCAAGGTGCAATGGTATTTTCTAAATTTGATTTGATATTTAGGTATTGGCAGTTGAAGGTTGTTGAGCTAGACATTCCAAAAATTGTCTTCCATACTAGGTATGGTCATTATGATTTCTTTATTATGCCTTTTGATTAACTAATATAGCGATAACATTTATGGCTTTCATGAATCATATAACATTTATGGCCTTCATGAATCATACCTTTTAGCAATATCATAACTAGTTGGTGATTGTGTTTATTGATGACATTCTCATATACTTGTAAAATCATAAGGAGCATGAGCAACATATAAGAATTGTATTACAGATCTTAAGGAAAAAGTAGTTATATGCGAAATTAAGCAAATGTGACTTTTAGCTAGAACAAGTGCTCTTTTTGCGGCATCTTGTATCCAAATATGGTGTTCAATCTAATCCAACTAAGGTGAAAGCTATTTTAGAGTGGAATCCACCCAAAAATGTATCAAAAGTGCATAGTTTTCTTGAGTTGGTCTATTATTATAGAAAATTTATGGAAGGATTCTCCATTATTGTTGGGTCATTAACAAAATTATTGAGGAAAAATATAGCATTTAAATGGGATGATCAACATCAGCTAAGCTTTGAGGAATTAAAGAAGAGATTGACTATAACACTAGTTTTGACATTGTCATCAATAAATGGTAGATTTATGGTGTACACTAATGTATCGGGATGGGGGTTAAGTTGTGTTTTGATGCAACATGGAAAGGTGATAGTTTATGCTTCTTGATAGCTAAGGCCTTATGAGTTGAACTACCCTACACATGACTTGAAGTCGGTAGCCATTGTATATGCCTTGAAAATTTGGAGGCATTACTTATATGGAGAGACATCTCAGATTATGACATATCATAAAAGCTTGAAATATATTCTAACACAGAGAGAATTGAACCAAATGCAGAGAAGATGGATATAATTGTTGAAGGAATATGATTGCACTATTGATTATCATCTAGGTAAGGCTAATGTTATTGTTGATGCTTTAAGCCTAAAAGCCTTAGATGTTATTATTGGTATGGTTGGATATAATTTGACATCCTTGATTAACCTCCATCCATTAAATGTAAAATTTGAGATTGAGAATGTGACCGCATTAATGGCTTCACTTCAGTTGAAACCTGTGACATATGATAAAATTAGAAAAGCTTAAAGGAATGATCCATATTTGCTAAAAAATTGTTATTGAAGATACAAAAAGACAAGAAGACTAATTTTCCAGTTAGAGATGATAGTGATGGGTAGTCGAGTGTGATGGTTTGAGATCAAAGATTATGTAGGAGGCGCACAATGCACAATATTCTACGCACCTGGAAATACAAAAATGTATAAAAAGTTGTAGTCACATTTTTTTATGGTCAATCATGAAGAAAGATAAAGTTAAGTTTTGTATCAAGATGTTTAACCTGCCAGCAAATCAAGGTAGAACATCAAGCATCAGTAGGTAAGTTGCATCCTTTACCTATTCCTATTTGGAAATGGGAGATAATTTTAATGGATTTTATTGTCGATTTACCTCAGACATAAAAAAGGCATAATGTTGTTTGGGTTATTGTGGATAAACTCATAAAATTTGCACACTTTTTGCCTATACAACAAACATATTCACTCTACATATTAGCTAAAATATATGTTATTGAGATTATGAGATTACATGGCATTCCTTTTTCTATTGTGTCAAATAGAAATCTTTAATTCACTTTTCATTTTTGGAATAGCTTATAAACAGGCTTGGGTACTCGTTTGAATTTTAGCACTACATTTCACCCACAAACTAATTGCCAATCAGAGAGGACTAATTGAACATTAGAGCATTTTATGTAAACTTATGTGTTGGAATTCAAAGGCAATTGGGATGTTCATTTTCCATTAATGGAATTTGCATATAATAATGGCTACCATTCTAGTATTGGTATGGCACCATATGAAGCTTTACATGGCAAGAAATAAAAAGTCTAATTTGTTGTAATGTTGAAAGGATGAGACAGATAGAAGGCCTTAAGATGGTACAAGATATAGTGGTAAAAATCCAAGTAGCTAAAAGATGCTTGCAAGCTGGTTGAGAAAGCAAAAAAGGTATGTTGAAAAACATAGATGAGAAATGGAATACCATATTAGAGATAAAGTATTTTAAAGGTTTTACCATGAAAAGGCATTATTAGGTTCAGTAAATAGGGAAAGTTTAGTCCAAGGTACATTGGGCCATATGAGATCATATAGAGAATTGAGCATTTGGCATATCAATTGCCATTACCAGCAAAATGATCTCAAATACATGATATTTCCATGTTTTGATGCTTTGAAAGTATCGTTATGGTCCTAGTCATATATTATCAGAGCCAGAGATTGAATTGTCTAATGATATGACTAATCACAAAGAACTAGTTAAAATCCTTGATTAGCAACTAAAACAATTGAGGAATCAAGTGATACCAATGGTTAAGGTGAGTTAGAGCCACCACTCGCCTAAGGAGGCCACTTGGGTAGTAGAGGAACATATGAGACAATAATAACTTAATTTATTCTTGAGTTCTAGTAAGTAAAATTTTAAGAACAAAATTTCCATAAAAGGAGGAGAATTATAACATCCTCAACCTAATTCATTTACACTTTAATTATGATATATTTAGATATATGCATCACATGACTTAAGCATGAATATTTACATCATAGCATTTGAGGTTTTTGAATATTAATATATTGTTTGCATAGTTGCATGGAAAATTATCATATGTTGTGTGCATGTTATAATAACTTAAATCAAAGTGTTTTAGAACTTATTAAAAGTAGAATGAGCATATTAGGATTGGTAGATGGATAGAGGTGTGAAGGAATGAAGAAAAGGAGCTAAAAGAGAAAATTTTGACTTTCAACTAATAGGAAAAAGCTACCATGATTTTGTCCTACTATAGTAATTATAAAAATTAAATTTCTCTCCCTTTAAGATCATTACAGAGGAGAAAAAGGAGAAATACAGTAAAAGAAGGAGAACAAAAGAAAGAGAAGGAAGAAGAAGAAAAAAAGGAGAATAAAGAAGAAGAAGAAGAAGAAGAAGGAGAAAAAATGAGAAGAAGAAGTTAACTAAGAAGAGATCTTGAGTTTGTTTCTAATTTTGCTGAAAGGCTTGTGATTTCATATTTATTCCTCCATGAAATTTCTCCTTCATGGCATATTAATCATGAGCAATTAGTAGGAATTATAAAGAAATTGTAGTTAGGATTCATGTGTGAGAAGTTGTTGATAGTGAATATGAGCTGGATTCTTTTAATTCAATTTTCAGAGTAGATTATTGCACCTATGATTTCATAACACTTAAAGATGAATCAGGCAAAGTGAAAAACATGAAAGTTATAGGGTTATATCTCATCTAAATTTTTGTAAAATAGTTTTTTTATAAATAAATTATGTGTGAAGAGATATAGCCCCTTGATTGTGACTGATTCTAATTGAAACCTACTCAATTATTGGTTTTATTTTCTAAGAATTTCATGGCCTATAATGGGAATTAATGAAGTTTAAAACTTTAAAGGTGTATCTTTATGTGTTTTCTAAATTTATGTAAAGCAGTTTTGTTTAATATTTTGTGTGTTAAGAGATATGGCTCCTTAATTAGGACTAATCTTGAACCTATTCATGTCAACAAAGTTTGAGATTGACCACTTCTTTTGAGGACCTTCAAAGCTAAATTAGTGAATGTGTGAACCATTTAAAATGTTCATTTATATGTTAACTAATTAGCCCTAAATTAGTTTTTCAATTGGACTTCAACATTTTTAGATATGGTTAAGTTTATGGGACTATTTAGCATATAATTGCACCTAAAATAGGGCAAATTTCTAAAATTCACAATAAATTGTGTAGTATATATTTTAGGATGAATTATGGATATGTTGTACCCATATACTAAGTAAAAAAAAAAATCAAGTCATTTGGATTTTTAGGGCAAAAGTAATTATAGAAACAACCTACTAAGGTCATGATATATTACAAAAGCATACATGTATATTAAGATAAAAATCTTACATTTTCATCATGGATTCATGGATTGATTTGTTGTATTGGAATAAGTCCTAAAGGCATTAAAAAATAAGCTAAGACCATCCATCACTTAATGGTTTGAAAGAGGAGGTAAGTAAATAGCTAATGGTACTTAAATATGTGATTGGTTAAATGCTATGATCTCATACTTGATGGATTGAATTGTTGTTTAATGAGATGATATAGATAAATACTTTAACAAAAGGATTATTATATTGTTAAATTATTTATTTTTATGAGATACTAATAAATTATGACTTGAGAATAAAAGCGTGTGGTGATATGACTTGCAAGGTTGATGGGTATGGCTATTAGTCGTTATCTTACTAGAATTTTGATGGATTTATAAATGATTTGCTCAAGGACTAATACTTGATATTGTTGAGCAAACAACAATATTTGATAGATTGTGTGACAATAATATATGATAGCATGTGTGACAACAATATTTGATAGCTTATGTGGCAATGAAATATTATGGTCTGTATGACAATAAAATATGATAGTTTGTGTGGCACTGACATTGGATAGCTTGTGTGGCAATGATATCTTATAGCCTATGTGGCAATAAAATATAACAGCTTATGTGGCAATAACATTTGATAGCTTGTGTGGCATTAAAGATTAAAAACTCTTTATTTCATGCATGAATGAGGTGATTAGTTATTTTATATTTAAATGTTTGTTATGTTATTTGTTATTCAAGTATCACTTGTTTACTTATTAAGTATTCAATCTCACTCCTTTGTATTAAATTTTTTTCAGGTAAAGTATACTAAAGATTACATCTAGTTTGCATTTTGAAGTCGTTGTCTAGTAGTTTGATAGAGGTTTGGCCAGTATGCAGTCTATTAGTGTTTTAGCTTATTTAGCCATGTATATTTTGTTATAAAATAGTTACTATGTTGTGATACAAGATACATAGTGTTTAAAATAATTGAAGAAATGTCTTTTAATGATAATGAGATTGCATGAAAGAATTTTAATGATGTTGTGTAACTTTAATACTCCATTATTTATAACTGAGTTAATGCACATACTCTAGCAATGATTAGTAAATGGGATGTCATAATTATGTTCCTTCTTTGATGAATGAGTTCATGCACATACTCTAGAAATGATTAGTAATTGGGATGTCATAGTTATATTTCTTTTTTGTGCTTTAAGTTCATTTGGTTAGTTTTATGTTCCTTTCACTTAGTAATTAGTTCTCCTTTGAGTGTAGGTGTTCTTACTTGGGTTAGACCATGAATCTGGTTTTGATCATCATCCGATATGACTATGGATTATTATGATATGTGATGATGAGCCATATACCATGTCATATGATCCCCTCCCCCCTACCCCTTTTGTGTTGTGTCTATGACATATGGATGTATGGATATGCATGAAGACCCTTATACCATGATGCATGACCCACTCCCCTCTAGATTGATGGAAATATTTCATTGACTTGATTACATTAGAGGAATGTTTAGGACCATTAATTTGACTAATTAATAACTCGGTTAAAATATTAAAATTGAACCAAAGATGCCTGAAAGTCGAATCCCAACATCTAGGCAATTTGGGAGTGCCTAACTTCTTCCCTAAATCATACCCAATTTTTGAACCCAATCTCTGATAGGGTGAAGATGAAATGGGCCTTTTAATGGACTTAATTAGGTTCAAATTTTGTTTCCTTAGATTGTTATCTAGATCAAAGTTAGGTGTTGACTTTGCATTTTTTAGGGATGGTACCAACGTATTGTCCTGGGTTTGGTCTCCCGATGACCAACACTTGAATTTGGGGCTTTGAATTATGCAACACCTAAAAGGATCCCTCGTTGGTCCAAATACATACCACATCTTGGGGTCATTACCAGTGTAAAGAGCAACATCCTCTCGATCCCTCATTGATCAATAAAATGATGGAACCACAAACAAGATTCTACAAGTTCGAATGAAACTCGAGGCGCTCACAACAATTTTTATATAAAGTGATCATATTTCTCTCTTTTTATAACATAATCTATGAATTTACATAAAAAGTACAATAACTCTTATTATTTATAATTTCATATAGTATTATGCATAATTTTTTATTACAAAAAATTCTTCACTTATTTTACTCTTTTGTAATTTTTATTTTTTTAGTAAAAATATTAAGAATTATTTAATTCATCACTTTTTTTACCATACTCAATTTTACAAAATAAATCTATGTATTACAAAATATTGATCAAGGTTTTTTTTTTTTTTTTTTTGTGTAAAGTGACCATAGTTTGAAATTGATGTATTAACTTTACATAATATCCTAAAAATTATTTAATAATTATTATAACTCTATTATATTTCTCTTTATTATGATATATTCTACAATTCTTTAATTTTTATATTTTATTTTTTATTAAAAATAAGAAGGATTACATGATTATTTCAATTTTTTCTTGCCATATTCAATTTTACAAACTATATTCTGATATTACAAAATAAATTCTTATATTGCTACTTTTTTTAGCTCTTTTCTAGTTTCTATTCATTTATACTAAAAATAAGAATGATTATGTAATTAATCACTTTTTCTTAACATATTTAATTTAATTCATTTAAAACTTCATAACAAAATTATTATCTACATTTGTTCTCTATTATAAAGTATGAACAATATTTATATTTTTTTATTATTTACAAATTTTACAAATAAATTTTTATTTTAAAATGTTATTCAATATTATTATAAGGTTTGATTTATAATTAAAAACTTTACTTAATTCATAATTAAAAACTTTACTTAATTTATAATTAATAAATAATAATTATTAAATTAGTTTCAAACATTATTTATATAAATTATCACATAAAATACAATATTTACATATTACATATAAATAAATAAAGAAAAGAAAAACTAAGTTTTCAAATTCATTTTTATTGTGTGGTTCTTCCTTTTCTACATAATCCATCATCGTCATTGTTTTATTCCCAATAAGTAGCTGGTTATGTTTTACATTCTTTTTTAATATTAATTTTAGTGCATCCATATATCACTTTATCCCTCTTAAGTCCCACGTGACTTGAAGTCATTCTAGCAAAACACGAAAAACAAAATTCCCCGGGCAATAGTTGAAAAATCATTATAATGTGGAAATCATTTTCATTTTATTTATTGGGCTACTTGTATTTTTTTTATAGAAAAATGTGTCCCTGCTCAAAGCTCTAACATTTTTATATTATTTTTTATGTAATATAATTACAATTTCAATAAAACATACCTTATGTTTTTTAATAAACATTTTGATACTATTAGCATAAAATGATGTGAACAATAAATTTAAGAATGAAATCATTAAATAATTAACTGATAAACTTATAATTAACAAATAATTTATAAATTGTCTAATTTGTTAACATTAAAGAAAAAAAGCCATAAGTATTACACAGATAATGTATTGAAATGTTGCTTGTATATTTTAAATTTTAATCTAGATATTATTTGATTTGAATTTATTAAATTAATGAAATTTATAAAAATTAAAGTATTAAATTCATTTTTATACAAGCTAATCCATCAGTCAAGGTTTTAAAATTCAACTCGATCAATGACTCGATTTAGACATAGTATCATAGGTTGGATGTTAAACTAGAGTTGAACCTGGATCAAAATGAAGTATAATTTAATTGATAATTTAATATTATATTATATTATAAACATGTATATCATATACATATATGAATTTAGTATTAAATAAGAAACATTTTGCAACTAAATATTTTCAAATGAAAATTTTTATTTATTTAGAATAATTAAAAATATAAAATAACTATTTTAATTATTCAAAAAATAATAAATATTATTTTACTACATCAAAGATTATAGATAATGAAATAAATAAGTTAACACCAATTCAATATTAATATAATAATTTTCATAAATCACTTTCAATTTTCTATAATGATTTATTATTTTAAAAACTTATAAAGTTATATTATGATATTTTTATGATAAATTATTATAAAATTGAAAAATTATATTATAAAATTACAATATATATGTTTAAATTTAAAATAAAAGTAATTATTATATTATTATATATGACCATTTAATAAATATAATTTTAAAATTTTGAAAAATCAATTTAAAAAAGCAAAAAATAAAATAAAAGATAAATTTGGGTCAACTCAGGTTGTCGAATTTTGATCAAATTTTATCTATTTTAATTTGAGAGTCAACTTAGATCGGCCAAGAGCTTGATTTTCGAGTTTTTTGATATGATCAATCTAGTCCATCTAAGTTTGATAATATTGCAAACAACACAATAATACAAATTTAACATATATAATAAATTTTTAAAAGAAGAATTTATCAAAAAATTTTCAAAAAGAGATATTTGTTTATTTTACTCAATTTTATTTCTTATCAATAAAACTTTTGTATTTTATATTTACTCAAAATATTTTATTTTTTTTTACCAAATTGTAAGTTTCTCACTTTTTATGGTTTGTATAGTCAAATTTAAAATTAACTTTTAACCTTAATGAAAATAATATTTGTATTTTTAGACTATTTATGTCCCTTTTGTCAAACAACACAAAAAAGTAATTTATAATTTGAAGCAACAAAAAATAAATATGTATCTTCAAGAAACTTGAGAAAATTTAAGATCAATTAATATTAAAATTAATCACCACTTATAATTTTTGTAGAGTATCCCACTCAATTATTTATTGAATTATTATAATAGTTTTTTCCTACTTTATTAAATAAATAAATAAAATTTGCACACTTGTATTAGGATATTAATAAAATTAATCACTACCTGAATACTTTCTTTTATGGTATCATCACTGAATAATTGATATGGCTATTAGTCAAGGGAGGTAATGAGTAGGGTATGATTATGATAGTGTCATTTTCCTCACTTAAATTCAAAAGGTTATCTACACTCCTATTTGTACTTTTTAGTTTGAATATTAAATATATTTTCATACTCATAGGTTTTCAGATAATTTGAGAGTAATTTATAGTTAACAAAATATTGTGTGTGTATATATATGTTGTGTGTGTGTGTGTGTGTGTGAGAGAGAGAGAGAGAGAGAGAGAGAATTTTGATTTTGAATCTAAAGGCTCAAAGTATAGTAATTATAGATAGATAAAAATTATAGTAACCATTGAAACATTACACACACACACACACACACACACACACACACACACACACACACACACACACACATATATATATATATGAAAAAATAAACTAAATTATTGATGATTTATTATCATATTTAACTAAATCAATACATAATATATTAAGAGATTCTATAAGTAAAAATAAAAATAAAAAACTGAAATGAAAAACTACTCAAATACAAAAAAAAAAATGAATAATTTAAATGTTTGTTTAATTCTCCAAATGCAACATATTAAATACATAATAGTTAATAAATTCAATTATATAACTCTTAATATAGTGCAACTAACTTAAAGAGAAAATAATGAAAATAGTAAGCCCAAAATAACACCATCACAAGTCACTAAAGGCATATGGTAGAATATTTAAAACATGGATGTGGATATGGATCTTAATTTGAGTATGGATAAAATTGGATAGTTTAAATGGGATACGAGTATGGTCTAGGTAGGATACTACACTATTTGTATTCTATCCAAATCTAATATTAATTTTTCAATATGAATTTAGCCATACTTACTATCAAGTCAACTCAAATATTACTCAATTTGATTGGATGAAATTTGAGTAGGTACCCATTAATACGGTACAACTTGGCATCCTTTACGACTCGATTTTCCAACCATGTTGGAACTAGAAAAGGGAAGGTTTAAAGCCTTTAGAACCTATAGTAAGCCTAATTTAACTTGTGAAATGGCTCATTATGGCTTTCAGCACATTACTCTAATATTAAAACTCTTAAGTCACATTAATAACACCTTGAATTCCAAGGAGTAAAATAATGGGAGTTAATCTTAAAACATTTCTTAAACATGATATTTCTTTTCTTTTCCTTTTCTTATTCTTTCTTTTATTTTCTTTCATAACATAAGTCATATATATCAAATAAACTCATAAAAATTACTTAGAATTAAGACGGTTAATCTTAACTTAAACAATTTAACATAATCATTAACACATAATCTCATTACATTATTTATCATAATCATTAATATTTAACTCTCATATATATATATATATATATATATATATATATATATATATATATATATATATATATATATATATATATAAACTCATTGTAGACATTTCACACTTAAAGACATTGCAAAGATAACTAAGAACATAGAATATAGAATAATCAAATTTCTTAATCATATAAATAATCCTTAATAACATTAAAACATAAGTAACATAGAAATCTATAAGGAACAACTGTAGTTCCTTAACATATATATAATGCTTAATTTAAATCTTCTAGCTTCTGGGGGTGGTGGGGGTGAGGGGAGAAGGGGGAGTACCTTGTGGAAATCGCAATAAGAGATTTTATATGCATGCTCACATATCTTTCCATGAATGCATCTCTAACTACGTGATATATCATCTGCATACAACATTTATATAGCACATCATTACACATATGGATAGTTAATTTCATCGAAATCCCTACTTGGTTAGTTAAGTTCATGGGAATCCCTATTTGGTTTACTTATCTTTCTCGCATAAGGAAATTACCTCTTAAGTGCGCTCTGGAAAGAGTTGCCTCACTAGCCATATCCCTTACTTGTCTCTTATACGAGAGAGTTTCCTCATCAACTGTGTCATGTATGCATACATTCCATTCATTACATACAGGTTATGATCCTTGCATAACTAGTTAGGACTCTCTGAATTCCCACGTCATCCCTAAACTATCCTTATATCATATTCCATTTATACATAGTAATTCATTTCATTTCAATTATAAAATGTATATGGCTTTATATTAATATGATTTGGCCTACTATGACCTATATACAAAACTTGATGCATGAATGTAATGGACATTAAAATCCATGATAAAACCTCTCACCTGATATTGTTATTTGATAATTGTTTATCTTTTTATCTATCTCTAATCTTAAGCATCACACAAACTTAAACATATAAATAACTTTATATTATTATAATGAAAATACTAAAAATATGAAAAATTTTCTAAACGCATCCATAGAACATATTATATGCATAAATTAAACTATTAAACAATTGGGATTAGGACAAAACATTTTGGCTTATAGATGTAGCATATTTACTACTCTTGTTGTAATTGCAATCTTGAGCAACAATTTTAAAAAAGAAGATGGACCCTAGTTAACATAAGATCAAAGATGAGCCTTCTCCATCCAACCCACCATCACCTCTTAGATATCAAAGCCTAGAATTCCTCTTTTACCAAAGAAAGCTCTAACCCCTCAACAAGCTGCAACATTTTATGCTTACCATAGAGCCTTTCCAAGCGAGAATGAATACACATTTCCTCTTAATGAGAATGTGGCAATGGAGAAAAGAAACATATCAGTTGAAAAGGGAGTAGAGATTTAAGAAACATCAAATGAGGAAGACAAGGGAAAAGAAGAAGATAAACCAAAGTTGCCATCTAAGAAAGGGGAGGGCAGAGCTTCAAAACCAATAAAGAAAAGGAGTAAGCTAAGGAAAAGTAAGAGTAGGAAATAGTAGAAAATTGTTCTTAGGATTGGATGTAATTTGATGGGAATCAAATTTAGTCTTTTAGATATAGGAATTGTTCTTTGTTTTCTTATTATTAATGTGTTAGTTGCAACTTTGATTTTTCTTATTTTGATGTTATTTTACCTTTTATATGAAAATTACAAGTAATGAAGGTCCAATTTTATGTTTTATCATTGTTATAAGTTTGGGATGTGTATGAGTTAATTTGCTAAAGAGAGGGAAAAAATACATAAAGAAACGAGAAGAGAAATCATGCTCTATTGCTCCTACAATCAAAGTCGCAGTGCAACATCCCTATCCCTATTCATTGGCATGATCACATGAATATATTCATTGCACAAATGATATGAAATCACATATGAGCATATGCACTATGTCAAACGATATGAAATCTCACATGAACATATGCACAGAATAAATAATCCTTTAGACATGTGAATTGTAAAAACACGACAATGACAATGGCACCGTTGCATTTGGGATACTTGAACATATATGCAGTGTTTGCATAGTTATATGACAAATTATTTCATGTTGTGTGCTTATTATAGCATCATTCATCATAAATAATGTTGTTTCGAAGCTCATCTAAAAATATAAAGAGCATCTAGAAATTAGAGAATGGATGAAGGTGATGAAGGAATGAAGAAAAGGGACTAAAAGCAAAACTGTTTAAATTTCAACCAATAGGAACAAGCCACGAATCCTTTGTCCTATTGGAGTAAGAATACAAATTATAATTATCTGCCATTATGGACTGGTAAGAGAGGAGATAAGGTCGAAATACACTAGATGAAAGAGATAGAGAGCTAAGGAAGAAAGAAATAAAGGAAGAAAGGAAGAAGAAGAAGAAGGAGAGGAAAAAGTGTGGGCTACCTAAGGTTTTCCAATTCTGGGACAATAGATAAGTAATTTATCTTCTTCTCAACTGAAATTAACCTCTCATGACATGTTAATCATGCATGGTTAATGAGAATTATTGAGTAATTGAGGTAGAGCTCTTGGATGGAAGTTGTAATCTAAGAGAATAAGAGCTGATTCCATTGATTTTGCTGTTAGAGCAGAATTTTTCACCCATAATTTCGTAACCCTAGAAGAGGAATTGGGCAAAATTCAAAACATGAAAGTTGTAGCCTTATGTCTCATATAAATGCATATGAAACAGTTTTACTTGATTCTGTGTGTGTGAAGAGATATAGCTCCTTCATCAGGACTGGTTCAAAAACGAACCGAGATGATCTCAGTCCTCTGTTTTGTTATATTTTGATAATATCATATTCTGATTTTGATAGAGTGAAAAACATGAAACTTGTAGGGTTATATTCCCTATAAATACCTGTTAAGCAGTTTTGATTAATTTTCTGTGTGAAAAGAGATATGGCTCATTGATTGGGACTGACTCTGTACCTGGATGACACACCACCTTTTTTTTTAATTCGGTTTTTCAATAATTTGATGACCATAGACTCATAATTTGATAATGACCCAAACTTAAAAGTTGTATATTTATGTCTGATATACATACCTGTGGAATATTATTGCCAAATCCAGTATGGTTGCTGAGATATTGTCCCTTTATCATGACTGGTTGTCAACATGTTATGAACCTACTTGTCCCGGGATTAATCTTTTATTTTGATGAACTTATAAACTGAATTAGACAATGAGTAAAACATGAAAAATGTTCCATTATATGTTTTGTAACTGATGGTAGATTATTATTGTAATTAGATTTGTACAATTTGCGACACACCTAAGAGAGTAAGACCTACTCTGACTGAGAGGACACTGCAACAAGGCAACATTTAAAAATTCACAACATTTTGTGTGTATTTGATAATAGCCTGAAATTTGAATATGTTATCCCATTATATGTCTAGTTTGTTTGGAAAAAAAAATCAAGCCATTTGGATAAGTATATCAGGAGTTATTATTGTGACCATGTAGCAAGCTCAGGCTGCCATATAAGGAAAATATGTATAAACACTAGGTACACTTGCATGAATCATGCCATAACTGCATACCAAGCATTCATAATCATTTTGATATACTTATAACCATGTATGTATCAAATGTTAGGATCT
>CATIWR010243603.1:0-19782 GCA_949677035.1 Omphalea diandra | reverse complement strand
ATTATCTCATTGGATCAAGTTCAGGCCCAACAACTCCTCAAAAACTCCGTTCCGTCATCGACACGTCAAGGCTATTGGCCTTGATCTTGGCACAACTTCCAGTTGTGTGGGTGTGTGGCAGAATGATCGTGTTGAGATCATAGCCAATGATCAAGGCAACAGAACTACTCCTTCTTATGTTGCTTTCACTGATACTGAGCGTCTTATAGGCGACGCGGCCAAGAACCAAGTTGCTATGAACCCTGAAAACACCGTGTTCGATGCTAAACGTCTCATTGGGCGGCGGTTTTCAGACCCTTCTGTCCAGAGCGATATGAAGCACTGGCCTTTTAAGGTGGTTCCTGGCCCTGGTGACAAGCCTATGATTGTGGTGCAATACAAAGGTGAGCAGAAACAGTTTGCGCCTGAGGAGATTTCTTCGATGGTGCTTACCAAGATGAAGGAGATTGCTGAGGCTTATCTTGGTCATAATGTGAAGAATGCTGTCATCACCGTTCCTGCTTATTTTAATGACTCTCAAAGGCAGGCAACTAAAGATGCTGGTTCTATTGCTGGGCTTAATGTTTTGAGGATTATTAATGAGCCTACTGCTGCTGCTATTGCTTATGGTTTGGACAAGAAAGGGTCCAGGTCTGGCGAAAAGAATGTGCTGATTTTCGATCTTGGTGGTGGAACATTCGACGTTTCGCTTCTGACTATTGAAGAAGGGATTTTTGAAGTCAAGGCTACTGCTGGAGATACCCACCTTGGCGGAGAGGATTTCGATAACAGACTTGTTAGTCATTTCGTTGCTGAGTTTAAGAGGAAGCACAAGAAGGATATCAGTACTAATGCTAGAGCTTTAAGAAGGTTGAGGACTGCCTGCGAACGGGCGAAGAGGACTCTTTCTTCCACTACGCAGACCACTATCGAGATTGATTCTTTATATGAAGGCATTGATTTCTATGCCACCATTACTAGAGCAAGATTTGAAGAACTAAACATGGACTTGTTTAGAAAATGCATGGAACCTGTGGAGAAATGCCTTCGCGACTCCAAGATCGATAAGAGTCAGGTTCATGATGTTGTTCTTGTTGGTGGGTCGACAAGAATTCCAAAAGTTCAGCAACTTCTGCAAGATTTCTTCAACGGGAAAGAGCTCTGCAAGAGCATTAACCCCGACGAAGCTGTCGCATACGGAGCTGCTGTGCAAGCTGCAATATTAACTGGTGAAGGAGATCAGAAAGTTCAAGACTTGCTTCTCCTTGATGTCACCCCCCTCAGCCTTGGAATTGAGACTGCTGGAGGTGTCATGACAGTCTTGATTCCAAGAAACACAACAATTCCAACCAAGAAAGAGCAAGTTTTTTCTACTTATGCCGATAACCAAACCAGTGTACTTATCCAAGTGTATGAAGGAGAAAGAGCAAGAACCAAGGACAACAATCTTCTTGGCACATTTGAGCTTAAGGGCATTCCTCCGGCACCAAGAGGTGTTCCTCAGATCAATGTATGCTTCGACATTGATGCCAATGGGATCTTGAATGTGTCTGCGGAGGATAAGACTGCAGGAGTGAAGAACAAGATCACGATCACCAATGACAAAGGAAGGTTGAGCAAGGAAGAGGTTGAAAGAATGGTGCAAGAGGCAGAGAAGTACAAGGCGGAGGATGAACAAGTGAAGAAGAAGGTGGAAGCAAAGAACGCGCTAGAGAACTATGCTTATAATATGAGAAATACAGTGAAAGATGAGAAATTTGCAGGTAAATTGGATTCAGCAGACAAGCAAAAGATTGAAAAGGCAATTGATGAGACAATTGAATGGCTAGATCGGAACCAACTGGCAGAAGTGGATGAATTTGAGGATAAATTGAAGGAATTGGAGAACTTGTGCAATCCAATCATTTCAAAGATGTATCAAGGTGGTGCTGGTGGAGATGTTCCAATGGGCGGCGGTTCGCAGCCGGGAAGTGGGTATGGAAATGCTAGCTCTGGTGGTTCTGGGGCGGGGCCAAAGATTGAGGAGGTTGATTGAGGATTGAAAAAAAGTTGTTGATTTTGGATGTTCTGATTTTGAACTGTGCTCTGTTTCCCCTGTTTTTATGGAATAATTCTGTCGTTTAGGTTACTTATGTATGTTTTATTTTGTTACCTGAAATAAAGAGTTGTTGAGTTGTTTTATTGCCCATCTCCATTCTCTACTGCTGCTCTCTCTCTCTCTCTCTCTCTCTTAGCTGTCTGATTTGTGAGTTCCTTTCCTTATGATGAATAAGTGCGCTTTGTGAACAGAACTTAAATTGCACAATAAACACAAACAATAATGTTGATTTCAAGGGATTTTTGTTTTCAATACTAATTGTCAGTACCTAGCTTACTCCTGGTATGAGCAAGAACGAAAATTAAATCACAACTATATGATGCAAAATAAGTACAAAGATTTGTGTGCGCGCGCGTGTTGAGATGGTAAGGTAGGATATCATTTATTTATTTTCGTTTTATTTAGTGAAGGATCCATATTGGTCCTGAAACTTGATGTAGCAGGAGTAATCTCTGGTTAGTCCAGGAGCATCTCTCTCTCTCTCCCTGTGCAGGGCTGGAGATCATGGAAGGGCTACATCCAAGCCTGGTAACACAATGCCATGCTGAAACGAAGTCAACCCATTTCACTACTAAAAACTAAATCTGTGTCCAATCTATAAGCATTGGCCACTAAGCATAGACACCTACGTCACTATAATTGAGGTACGAATTTTCTTCTATTTTTTTTTTGGGTCAAATCACGGTGTTAATATGACTCTCTGAGAAAAACATGAAATAAATAATAGTAGAATCTGTCATTATTTCAGAACAAACTGTCGATCAATGGCATTTACTTCAAGCATAAAATTTGGATCTTGAACTTACTGTAATTTATCTGTCAAACTGTCATTAGGCCAACTTTGATACATTCTAAGATTTCCAATTATGCATTCCAAGGAATTACTCAAAAGTTTTGAAACCTACCCATTTTATCCAACCTATGCACTTAAAGAAAATGCGAGCATCGGGTTCTTGCAAGCACTGCAGATGAATTGAATTTTGGATAAGCATTTGGTACCAAAAAGATTTAAGATCGTTCTATCATCCATGAGAGGAACTTGGTCTTTTCCGTTGCCCTCGAATGTTCTACAGCTTTTAAAACAGCTAAAAATTATTAAATACACATACCTTGCATGCTCAGTATATGAAGAGAGAATTCATCCCAAACAGTGAATTTCAAGGGTAAATCAGTAATAAATTATTATCGTGGCATGTAATTGTAATTGTGTTCCTTCACTTTCATTATCATAGTATTTAGTTCAATTATAATTTAAAATTCATATAATTTCTTAATAAATCTCTTTACAAAATAAAAATACAACTCATTTCAAATGAATGAATTTTGTATTTGCTGTAAATGTAGAATAAAATATTTTATATCACAAAAATATTACTGTTATTTTTTTAAAATTATCACACAAAATATTAAAAAAAGAACAAAAGTAGAGAGACAAAGAAGAAAGACAAGAGAAAGCAAAGCGAGAAAAGTATTTTAATTAAAAGTGTTTTTGTCATAAATAATTAAAAAAACTTTATAATTTTAAAATTTATTTATAAATTTGATAGAATTTATTTTAATTATAATTAATTTCAAAGAATTTAATAAAATATGATTTTAAATAAATTGTTGTTTATATTAAATATATAAAATTTAATTTATAAATAAAATTCATTTCATTTATACCAAGTATGTAATAGTTGTGATCTTGCGGGGTAAGATTTAGGAGTTATAAATTCTTATTCTGCCATCCAACTTTCCCTTTTCTTCGAAAGTGAATAGAATGATGAGACACGAAGGGGAAAAATAAATTGGACAAAAGAAACTCTTGGTTACGCTGCGTCTATGGAAATTATTTTTTCATATATTTAATGCTTGACATATTTTAAAAAATAATTAATAAAAAATATTTATATTAATAACAAATTAAATAATTTTTTAAAAATAACTTTTTTAAAAAAGTCATTTTTTAAAAATTTTAATAAATTTATTCAAATAAAAAATAAATCATATAAATATATATATTTATTAGTAAACTTATTATCATTGATCATTTTTTATCATTGACATCTATCATCGATCAATTCTAATTGGTGATAATCGTTGACAATTATAAGATTCTCGAAAATTTTTATTTTCAATATATTTTTCTCATATTAAAATAATAAATATAAAATATTTGTATTCTAAATTTTATTATAATCTTAAACATAAAAATTAATATTTTTTATTATATTATAAACACTAAAAATATTGTTTGTAAAATATTTTTAATAAATAAATTATTTTTCATAAAATAAATACAACCTTAATCCGTTTCCAAAATGACATTCAAATGGGTAAAAGGCTGCAAAATCTCAAGTTTAAATCTCTTTAGTAAAGAGACAAATTTAATTTCGTGTAGCTTGGGAAAATATTTTTTTAGATGAGGAAAAATATTTTTCATATTTTTTTATGTTTAACGTATTTAAAAAATAATCAATAAAAATATTTTTTATTTAAAAAAATTAAATCATTTTTACAGAAATAACTTTCATTTTATAAAATAAAGAAATGTTTTTTAAATATTAACAAATTCATAAGAATGAGAAATAAATCATATAAATATATATTTATTACTATATTTATGATTACTAGTTATCTTTAATTATCAATACTCATTGTCAGTAATTAGTTGTATTGATTTTTTTTTCAAAAAAATATGTTCTTTAAAAACAAATAGGAGTTTACACAATTATTTATTTTTTAAAATATATTTAAATAATATAAATATAAATTTTTTATAATTTAAATTTTATTATAATCTTATAAATCAATTTGGATGTGTTTCAAATGTCAAAAAATATTTTTTCCGAAAACACATTCCTTCAAAAACAAATGAAGCTTTCATCTTTATTAATTATATTTGGAATATAATAATTGATCCTCTAAAAATAGAGACAGTTATTCAAATTATGAGCTATTTTATCAAAAAAATGTTAGAATAAAAATCGAAACCAAAATCAGCAGACTGGTTAATCAAATTTTTTAATTTGATTTTTCAGATTTTATTTTCCCACCACTAATCAGAACATTGTCTAGGCCAGAAAAAAAAATTACAATAAATTGATCGTGATACCATCAATTAATTTCAAGAATTCTCTTCCCAGCCGCATTGCCTCTACAGATTCCAATAGAACTTTGTCATCTTATTCATGTCACACAAGGCAATAAATTGGCAGTTTATGAATAGTAATCTAGGAAAGCAATAGAATTGAGATGCTGCTACGATACCTTCAAAAGATTTTGCTCTTCTTTAACGCTATCTCGTGCTGAGAATCCTCTTATATATATATATATATATATATATTCAGAGAATCCTCTTTTTTAAATTTATATTAATGTATCCTATCATGGATGGGCCACTCCCTCTTATTCTTTCACACGTTTAAGACCACATTTCTTTGTATTCTTGGGGGTGGGTGGGAATTCTAGAGCTCTCTACTTCAAATCTAGGTCATCCCCTTACTCTATTCTATCAGAACAGGTCGTAACTTCCCCTGTCGTACATCACCTCCCCCTCTTTCAGCCACTAGAAACGCATTTGAGAAAATGAAGCTTACTTTTCTTGCATGGTTCTTGGTTATATTATGTGGTCATGCCATATCAAAAATTGTATTTGAAGACTCACCCAGTTCACAACATGAAGATTTCACACTTTCAGAACCTGTTAAACATGGACAAGTTCATGGTAGGAACTAGGAACTAGTAACCCTTTTTGTCTATATAGGCCAAGGTTTTAATGTTGCACTAAATCTAAAATATAAAATTATTATATATAAAATTATGAAAATTTTATTAATATTTGAATTCTATCCCTTGTATGTTAAAATGTATCTAGTAAAAATATTTAAATATTTAAATAGTTATTTTAAAATAAAATTTCATTTTCTATTCCTTGTTGTAGCCAAATATCATTGATGTATTACATCATATATGTGGCACAAGTATACCACATCAGCCCATAAACCCCGAAATGTCTTCCTCACATAAGCACTAGTATTTGGAGGAAAAGACATGGTTCATTAGTGAGAAAGACTTAGACACACAGTCACCAAGGAAATTTTTTTTGAAAAAAAAAAATTCTGATGCTGAACTGACAGCAGCAAGCAATTTCTTAAATCTCATAGATGAACTTCTCAAACAGTTTCATGTGTTCAGTTTGCAATGAAATGGCCACTGACAAGCTCCCATCATTGGTTGGGCTGGGCAGGATAAATGATAGACCCTCGTATGCAATGCCACCAGGCCCCATGAATATGGGCCTGCCCCATCCAAAATCTGCATCATGGATGGGCAACCTGGCCCAACTAGTAATCCCAAGATTTGGGCACTTAAAAGTATGCGCCCCACGAACAAGAGCTGATATATCAGGCTGAAGTTCAAGGTAATCAAGGGCTGACCTTAAGTAATCATTGTCCATGCGAACCAATGCATCATGAATCCTTCCTGCAGCATACCAAGTTGGCTTTGATAGCATTTCACCTGCTACTGCAATTGGTGTCGTCGTGAAGATCACATTGCCAAAGTAACCAGGTGGAAGTGGAGGACGCAATCTGGACCGTCCATCGGTAGCAATGTATAACTTGGTTTCTTGACCATCAGCAAGTCCACGAGCCTTGCAAGCACACCTCCACACATGACCCGCCAACATCTCATACGAGCTATAGCTTATAGTGTTCCCATCTTCCTTTGCCTTGGCTTTGAGGGTGTTAAGCTGATCCTTTGTCAACTTGAACATGGAGACAGCTGTGCTATCTGGTTTTAAGGTTTCTACAGGACCTTTCAAGGCTGGAGGAGGTTGATACTCAATGTGATCAAATGCAGGCTGAGGTGCGTCTCTGGCACGGAGTAGGGTCCGGTCAATGAATGGGGGAATAGTAAGGTCAAGACCACGAGCCTGATCTGACCATGTATTCACAAAATGGAGACCAGAAAAACCATCAGCCACATGGTGTTGCATACCAACACCGAGTGAAACTCCACCGCACTTGAAGTAAGTTAACTGCAAAAAGTCAAACCCAAAGTACCCTAAGTAACCACATACAAACATCAAATTAAAATTTTTCACACAAACTTTGCCTTTCATTAATGCAGATAAGGTTAATTTCGCAGTGAATCTCTGACAATGTCGTCCCATTCCTTCACCAACAACCACAAAGCCTACTCTTTGATCTTATATCAATGAAGTCCGTAGATCAGAAAAGGATTAATGACCCCAGCCACACAAGCATAACCTGAATAGCCAATGCTAAATTTCTATCACCTAATTCTACAAGTACACTGTCCAATGATCATATCTTTCCACCACACTATTGACTTCCTCCTTGAACCAAAATTTTAAGTTATGAAAACAGGCGGCCTGAATTTTCAACACGGAAAAAGATATCGGATATGGCTCTCACTAAGTATAACTATCTTTCTGAAATTGTTCGTATTTTAAAAGTTCAGCAGTAAAAATTTTTTATCGGCAATGTAATATTAAAAATGTAGAGGATATGTCTTTACAATGTGGTCCAACGCATGGTACTGTAGAGACTATTACATTGCCTATTCAAGTTTGGCTAGAGCAAGAGCCACAATTCTAACACCTTCTTCTCTTTATTTATAAATATTGCTTATTTAAATTGATCATAAAGATGGAACAAAAATTATAAATATTGTGTCTTTATTTATGATGTTTTATGTCTATTAGTTAGTTGTAATTCTTAGTAGTTAGTTATATCAATATTTCTTAATTTGTAATGTTTTGTAATTTATGTAAAAATTACATAGCAATTTATTATTATTATTATTAAACCGTTATGTTACAAGTGTAACAGTTCCATTACTATTACATATCGTAGAGACTATGATAGAAAACATGCTATCAAACTTAAATAGTTAAATGGATGGTCAAGTTTAAAGCAATTTAGACAGTAATGTCTCAGGGTAACACTTTCCATTTGTGAGCTAATGTGGTTCTTGCAAGCTACCTTATGGCCTTCAATTATGATGGCATTAGATATGCTCGAGACGAGACAATTGGCTAGGTGCAAGGTCCTACAAGATTAATCAGTTCTCTCTAATCCATGTCAACCACCCTCAATTTGTGGGATAACGTAATAAATGCTCAACAATCATTCAATTGACGTTGGCTTTAAGAAAGTTATTACTGAGTTATAAAGCAAGCTCATGTGTGATTGAGAGGACTTCTTCCAGGACGCACTATTTCCACGGCCTACTCAATTTTAAAGATCATGCAAGTTGCACCTGCACACAAGATTTTAACAATACAAATGGCAACTTTTGTAGGAGTCGTGGTTTTACTACTACCAGCAGTAACTGACTCAATGTTATTTCTTTAAATTTGATCATATTTAAGGGCAGTTTACAAACAACTCCCTATGGTGCAAAAAATATTCAGTTCATGACTATTGTATTCAGCACAGAAATAACCGTTACCTAAGAATAGGGGTGTAAATGAACCAAATATACTTGGAGCTTGACCCAATAAAAATCAATTTAAACTCGACTCGTTTATTAAATGAGGTTTAAAATTAAGATCAAATCTAATTTGTTAATTTAATGAATCAATCTCAAGTTTATCGGTATTCGACTTATAAACTCGTGAACTAACTCGATAATAAATATAATTATATATATTTTTATTTATAATATATATAAAATACTTTTTAGAAATATATTAATTAAAAATATATAGCAAATAATATATATTTCATATTGTAATTTACATTTATAATGTAATATTAAATTTTTATAATTTTTTACGTAAATATTAATAAATATATTAAGTTTTTAAAATAGGAATCTTATTTTTTAAAAAATTATTAATAATTTTATTTATAATTTAATTCTAATAAAAAATTTTAGCTCGATTAAACGCTCGTTTGGGCTCACAAATTTTATGCAATTTTGTTGATATTTTATTTGAGCTTGACTTGTTTATTAAATGATTTTTTATACTCGACTTGAGTTCAATCCATTTAAAAGTGAATCAAATTTAAGTAAATCGATATTTCACTCGGCTCGATCCGTTGACACCCCTGACTAAAAAAGCTTTTTCTTGAGAATAAGTTTACATATAGTCCCTTGTGATTGTATCAAATGCCAAACTAAGGAAAGCCAACACGCGGAGCGATGGCAATGTTTTCATCAATATTTTTAAAATTAGATTGCTCAGTACATGAACAAGCTGATTAATTTTTAATTTATATAATTTAATTAATTTAATGATAATTAAAATTCAAAAAATATTATTAAAAAAATTTTAAAAAATCAGAAAAAATATTTAAAATATAAAAAATATGTTTATAATAATTAAAAATAAAAAATAATATTAAAAGCTTATTCAAAATCAATCGATTCGCTCATTCAATTTATTATTTGAGTATATTATAAATTTGAAGTCTAAACTTTTTAATTTTTTCTATTTTAGTATTTAAATATTTTTTATTCGATTAAATATTTGAACTGATAAAATCATTTTAATTGTGTTGTTTTTTTCCAATCTAAAATATTAGTAGTTATCACATGAAAATTCACCTAACTTGATACTAAATTTTGTACATTATTTCAATTAATAATATATAGTTACATAATTTTTTCACTCTAAATATAAAAGTTGTTCATTTTTTTTACTTTCTATATATATTTTAATAAATTTTGTTTCTATCACTACAAAATTTATTCAAATATATATAGAAAGTAAACAAAAAATAAATTTTATATTAAAGTAAAAAAATTTTGTATTCAAATTTTGAATACGTAATTCATTGAAATAATGTATAAAATTTAGTATCAGGTCAAATAAATGTAATGGAGTTACGGATTTTACAGTTTAGATCAGAGAAAGCAATATGTTAAAAATGATTTTACTAGTTCAAACAGTTGATTGAACAAAAAAATTATCTAAACATCAAAATATTTGAAAGTTCATATACCAAATTTATAAATTTATCCTTCTCATTTTATCAATTTGATTAATAAGTTCAATTTGAAAATATTGATTTTCATAGATAAATCCAAGTAAAAGGTGTCTTTCAACCCACTTCCAATAAAACACTTTTCACTCTTTTTAAAAATTCAGATTTATTTATTTCAATGATTATTTTATTTGAAAAGCCTATATTTAAATAAATTTAATTTATATTTAAAAATAATTTTATGAAAAAGTTAATGAAATTGAAAACCATAAAATTTTAAAAGAATTTATTTTAATTAAAAAATTTTAATAAAATTATTATAATAACCTTATAATTTAAATTGATAATATATTCTTTTAAATAATAAAATTATTTTAGTTCATTAAAAATCTATTTTAAATTTTAAATTCTATCAATTTAAAAAATATATTATATAAAAAATTCTATTACTAAAATGAAAGAATTGTGTTACTATAAATTATTTCTTTTCTTCTTTTAATATAATTTATTTATTTTCTTTTAGTATAATTTATTTCAAATGAGACCTTGATGTGTAGTTAATGACCTAATGCACTATGCAAAGATGCAAAAAAAAAAACAAATAGTTATAGAATTTAGAAGCAATCGAGGTTGCAATTCAATCTTAGAACTCCTTTTTTTTTTTTGTGAGTCATAAATATAACCTAGTGCCATTATCTAAATCTCATTTGATCTTCTTTGTTAGTCAAATCATCAATATATATTGGATGATTGAGGGTTATCAGATTATGGTTATGATTATTATAGTCATTAAAATTTAAATTTAAGTTACTTTAATATAATTATTATAATTAATATAATATAGTAAAACTAAAAATTTATTAGATATATTTATTTCATAATTATATAATTTCGAGATTTTGATTTGATTATATTATATTAATTGAAATAATACTTACATTTAACTGAGTTAATCAACTAAAATAGATCAGTAATCATAACAATAAAATTTTAACATGATGCAATGATTATTATCATAAATTAGCCAATGATTAATAAATAAATGAATAAAATTGCACCACATTAGACAATTTAAATACGCATGAATTTAATGTATCTTATACTTAATATAAAGTCACACCTAAAAATTACGAAAAAAAAAAAAGAGAGATAGAGAATCTTATATTTATGTGTGTCTGATGCATATAAATTTAGTGCATGTGTAGATCCGCATTTGTATGATAGAAATGCACATAAATCTAATGGATCTCATCCTGCATCCATCGGGTCCACCCATAATAGCAACAGATAAACTCATTATAAATTGCATTCGAATCATATAATAATTTATAAAATTAAGTATATTTATATTTACCTGCAAAACCAAGAGCGGATAAGTAGATAACCCGGCAGAGTAATTCACGTTAGGAATAAGCTTCTTAAGCTCCAAAGTTGGAGCAAAATCGCCAAAATCGTCCACGACGGAGCTTGTCTCCGCCACAACAAATAACACCCCCTCCGCATTGCAATCAATCTCGATACGCCCATCGTCGTCTCTGCGCAGCCGCCCGGCCATCGGATAGAACGACACCAAGGCCTTGCTCAGCCCCTCCTTCACGATATTCGGATCGAAGAAATTAGGAGCGCTAGTCGGCCTGTAGAAGTAGACGCTCGGGGTGTGGAACCTCGGCACCACCAGGTCAACGTTCGCGTTCCACAGCCGACGCCGCGGGGTCTCGTCCGCCGGTTTCACCAGCGTCGATTCCTTCACGTTGATTATCATCGCGTTCTTTGCGCAGTCCACGCTGAGTTCTCCTTTGTTTCGTTAATAAGTAGTCGGTCCCACTTTACAAAATTTTACGGCGTCGTTTTACTGAAAGATGCGAAAAACGGGAATCTAATGTTTCGTCAGATGGAAAATTGTTTCCTCTGTTTTTTTTTCCTTACACTATTGTTCGGAAAGGAATAAAGATATAAGTGTACAAGCAAACGTGGCCTTGCGATTAAATAGAAAGGAGATGAAGAACATGAACACAAGAGGATAGAGAAAGAATACCTGTGGGCTGGGAGTTGTTTGGTACGCGGAGTTGTGACTGGGAGGAATTGAAGAAGAAGTTTGGGCATGGAGTTGGCGAGACGAAGTTGGGAAGGTCTTATAATAAGCAAGTGAAGGTCAGATGTGTAGAGTAAAGATCTCTCTCACTCACCAACCACGCCTATTGCTATTGGACGACCGCATCCAAAATGTTTTAAAAGCGTTTTATTAATAGCACTTTAGACTTTTTTGGTAGCCACCAAATACCTTAATTGTTAATTTCCAATTGGATAAATATTGCATTAATTAAATATTTTTATACACAATTATTGCTTATTTTCTAATTAATTTTTTACTTTTACTTTTATATATATATATATAGACTGAACTCTAAAAATGAGGCTCTAATCATTAAACTCAAAAAATTAAACTTTTATTTAATTTTTTTAACAATAACTTTTTTAAAAAATTTTCAAGAATAAAATTTTAACTTCATTAAAATCATAAGAAAGATTTAAAAAAATTCAAAATTAACATGAAATTGGATTTTCAGAATATTCTATTTATCTTTTCTTGAATCATTGTCTCTAATTTTCATTTAATAATTCCAATCCAAATGATTTGAGATGTAATGAATTTTATTAATTTTTTATTGGTTTATTTGATCACATTGCGTCAATGACCAAAAAGCTGTAGTGCGTAGAAAAAACCATTCAACTTGAAGTTAATTCGAACATGGCAACTTTTTCATCAAGATCGAGTGTTAATAGGGAAATTGCTGCCAAATCGCAACATTGCAACTTGTGTGGTGAAATCTCTGATCAAGGAGTATGGAAGATCAACTCAGAGGTAGAGGTACAAAAGCACAAAAAGGTATTCATTTTTATCTTTGCTTCAAAAAAAAGATAAGAGAGTGGTTTGGGAAGGAATATCATGGGTATAAATTGGCTTTTCATAGATTCCCTTTTTGGATAGAAGTTCATAATGATCAAATAAATCTTCAAAATGCAATCACCATTGGGAAACTTTATGATGAATTTATAGTTATTAAGGAAGAGAATCCATTCATTAGGCATATGTTCTACATGAGGATTTGAGTTGTGGGTTAAGGAATTACCAAAAATTGGGCTACTAACTATTCAGGATGGGAGGCTGATTGAAACTCAGAATGATGAGATGGACAAGTGATTGAGGTTCCTACAAACTCTGTTACTTTTCATAGAGCTGGTAGCTCACCTAAAGCCACCAACAACCATGAATTGTATAGCCTGGAACTATCAAGGGTTGGGGCGACTCTCGACAATTCGTCATCTTAAAAGCTTAATCACAGCTTATCATCCCATCATGGTATTTATGGCAAGAACTAAACAAGTTAGGCAGAAATTGGAACAGTTACAAAGGAGTCGAGGATTTTGTGAAGGGTTTTATGTTGATCCAGTAGGACACGCAGGGGGCTTGGCGTTATAGTGGAGTTTTGATGTGCAGTTGAGAATATTGTCTTACTCAGGGAATTGGATTCATGTCTATTGTGCAACACAAGGTATATCTACTGGTTGGTATTGCATGTTTGTTTATTGGGATCCCAATGGTGAACAACGTGACTGGTTTTTTGAAAGGTTAACAACTACATTAAATACTGGTACTGAATAACCCTGGGTTATTCTAGGAGATTCTAAGGCTATTAGCAAAGTAAAAGATAAGATGGGAGGTCAGTATCCAACTCTTTCACAATTAGCCCCATTGTGTACTTGGATAAATAGGTGTTCGTTGATGGAACTTAAATTTGTTGGGCCAAGGTTCACTTGGACTAGCAAACGACATGGGGAGGCATTGATTTTGCAATTTGTAGACGAGATTTTTGTCAATTAGCGTTAGAGTTTAATGTTTGAGAATGCCATCACCTATCATGGGAACTTGTATAGGCTAGATCATAGACACTTAATTTTAATGCTTTAGGGTCAAATAACACAAAATAAACGTAGATTTCTGTTTGAAAGCAAATGGTTGAAGGAACAACGATGTGGATATGTCATTTAAGATCCCTGGGAATGGGTTGTTCAAAGATCAAAACAATACCAATTTGCTCAAAAACTGAAGAAGTGTGGCCGAAGACGATGGAAGAGGTATTATAATGAAGTAGGGAACTTTGGCAAAGATCAATAAGGTTTTGGCTCTATTGCATAATCTGTCCACGTTAGGCGACCTTAACTTGAGCAGGGAATTGGAGTTAACAAGCCAATTAAATCAGTTGTGGAAGGAAGAAGAACAGTATTGGCATCAGCGATCTCCGATCCTCTGTTTGCAAAATGGAGATAAAAACACGTCCTTTTTTCATGCCAATACTGTTAATGGAAGGAGAAGCAATTGCATACTGGCTCTACATTCCAATGAGAGATGGATAACTCAACAGCAAGACATGCAAGTACACATCCTTTTATTTTTTCAGAATTTTATTTGCTTATGAGGGAACCAGTGATGAACATGAAGTGTTGAACTGTTTAAAGCCTATAGTCAATGATGATATGAATGCACAACTTTTAAAACCTCTTTTAATGGATTAACTAAATGAGGCATTATGCGGGTTAGAAGCACTTAAAGCTCCTGGACCATATGGTTTTCTAGCCATCTTTTACCAGAAGTACTAGGATGTTATTAAGTATGATGTCTTTGAGGTAGTAGAGCACTTATTCTCTTCCAAATTATTGTTGAAGCAACTAAACCAAACACACATTATGTTAGTTTCGAAAGTTAATACTATCATGTCATATCATTTAAATAAATATACGATACAAATATAATAAAAATAAGAAAATAATTGAAATGGAAGAAATTTTACATTATATTTATATAAATGAGTTCTATAATTTTTATGAAATTCATTTGTAAATTCATATTTTGTGTGATTAATTTAATTGAAATTTATTCAAAATTCTATATCATTAAATCCTTTGAATTTATTATAACTAAATTAAATTTTATCAAATTTGATAGAATTTATAAATAAATTTGAAAGTTGTAAAATTTTAATTAAAATACTTTTTCACTTTACTTTCTATCTTTTTTTAAAAAATTTTCTCCTCTTTCTCCTCCTTTTTCCTTATCTCTATTATTTCTTCGCTTTTTTTGTTTTTTTCACATTTATAAAAATTTAAGGATATTTTATAAATAAAATATTTTATTTAATTCTACACTTATATCAAATAAAAAAAAATCATTTCATTTTGAAATGAAATCTATTTTTATTTTATAGTATGTCAATCATAGAAATTCATTTGTAAATGTATTTTATAAGAAATGCATTTATAAATAAAATAAATTTTAAATTAAAATTGAACCAAACACTATGTTTGAAAAATATGAAAACTAATTAAAATTTAGAACAGTAAATAAAATCAATACTTACAATGAATATCTAAAGAAGTCCTTTTTTCTTTAGGGAATATATTTTATGAAAAGTCTTCTTAAAAATTTTTGGGACGTTTAGTTCACTGATTTTAATGAAATAGTGACTTAAAAATACTGAATTTTAATATTTCATTTGCTCATTGATATTACATTTTGGAAAAGCTAAAATTTTGAATGTATGGATATTACCCTTACTTTTTATTTACATGAAAGTAGTTTTTCCATCTTAAAGAGCAGAACTATTACCATCAAAATTTGTAAAAATATATATAGACAAATATACTCTTAATTAATCTAATATATGAATATATATGATATTCTATATACTTTACTTACTAAATTAAAATTTATATATTTTATTTAATATAACCATAAATCAAAATATAAATCAAATTTTAAAAAGCAAAATCAATTAACTAATGTAAAATAAGAAATATATTATAAAAAGTTTATTAGTCACATAATTTTTTTGGAATAATTTATCAACAAAATTTACAAAAAAACTAAGAAAAATAAATTTAACATAAGCTCTTAAACAAATGTTTAACCAAATAACTTCATTTTCATGATCAAAAGGCCTTGATTTATTTGCGAATAATGAAACTTTAGTAGTCATGAGATATTCTTTCATACGTCTTTGATTTACTATATATTTTTTCAAATTTACTACTAAAAAAAATAAAAAATTTTATTATCAAAATCTATAAACTTTGTTCAACTCATACAAATAAGGTGAAAAATAATTTAATTATTTATTATGATTGAAAAAAACTATAAAAGGAAAAAGAAGAAATTAGTAGCAAGCGAGGAAATGGAGTTAGCTACCATTGACAGCAAAGAAAAACCGTTAACGATAATAAAAGAAAAAATAAAAAAGAGGTCTCTATAGGCAATGACTAAGGTTTGGGTTTTATTATAATACAACACTTCTATTAAAATAAAACATCTAAATTCCAATTCTTTTTTCTTTTTTAAAAATTGAATGTAAATTTGGATATTTGAGTGATATGTAACTTGAGTATTTTGTATTTAGGTATTGAGAGAATAACATATATTTAATTATTTTATGTGTTACTCATTTAAGGATTTGTGTAACACATCAAGGGTTGCAAAGTAATTTAATCTAAATTATTACTAATAAAAAAGAGTAAAATATTAAAAAGTTTAGATTTTTTTCAAATCAACTACTTCATTTCTTAATTTTTTAAAATATATTCTAAAACTTTTGTTTTTATACCGTTACATTAAATAGTCATTTTATTAATTTTGAGTGTATTTTTCATTAATTAGTGGCTCAAAAATCAATTTTATCAAAATTATTTTGTATAATGTCAAAAATACTCTTTTATTCTAACCTATCTTCATTATTGTGTTCTTCCTAAAGCTAACCCATTTCTTATCTATCTCTTCTATTTTCTTTTCAAAATCTTATTTTTTTATTAAAGTAGAAAAATCATTTTCTGTAAATTGTTATTTTATAATCTAATTAATGTCATTTTCTTTCTCCAAATAATCAAGAGATGAAGCATTTAAACGGGAACATAAAACCCGAAAAAATAAAACTTCAACTACCAATATCGCTTGATTTTAATAGACCATGACATCCACATCCATCTACCAATATCCCAAAAAAAAGAAATTTGGATGGTGTAGATATAATTTTGGATTGAGATGAATAAGATTTGAATGAATTAATTCGTTAGGGTAAGGTTGAGATTGAAAACAAGTGAAAATAGAAGACTAAAAAGGAATTTAAGATATTTGATGGTAAAAAAAAAGGAAAATTAATACAAAAATAAGAGTTACGGTCATTTTACATAAATTTAATAATGGAAGAGCTAAAAGAATCTTAAAATTAATGGTTTCAAAATATAGAGAGTTTTTAATATCTTTTTAAAAATTGAAGGATGAAGTAGTACATTATAATAAAATTCATGAAATTTTAAGGTATTTTACACTTTAAAAAAAAAAAACTCATTTTAATGTTATGTGATGTATACTAGAAACGCGATATGAATTATTAAATGGTGCGGCTCATAAATTGGGGGACACCAATTGAACATATTTAATGAGTCGAGTTAATGTTTGAGATTAAATGGATAATTTTTTAGCTCTTCAAAAGCTTTCTAAACCATTTGGTTAAATGTTCAAGAAGCAAACCACAACTATTTGAAACCTTTAAGTACTCTTTAAGCTCGTGATAAAAAGAGTCATGTTAACAACTGCTCTTGTTAAGTCATATTTAATACTTCATCTGTTGCATAATAGATATCGTTTAAGATTTTTGCACATATGAATTATTAAGTGGTGCGGCTCATAAATTGAGGGAGCACCTATTAAACATATTTAATGATCCAAGTTAATGTTTGATACTAAGTGAATAATTTTTCAGCTTTTCAGAAGTTTTCTAAACCATTTGATTAAATGTTCGAGTAGCAACCACAATTGTTCAGAATCTTTAAGTACTCTTTAAGTTCATGCTTTAAAATAAAAAGGGTCCCGTTAACAAGTGACCTTGTTAAGCCATATTTAATCTTTTTTCTATTCTATAATAGATATCATTTAGTACTTTTATACATATATTAAAAATTGTATTTAATAAATGTTATTATATAAATAAAAAATTATATTATCTTTAATTAATTATTTTCATAAATTATTATGCACTCTACAAAAAATAATTATTATAAAAGAGATAATTTGAAAAAAATTAATTAACATTTATAAATAATTGTAAAACGTCATGTATTATAGAACGATAATTTCTCTAAAACGACATTTAATTTGAAACCTTCAAAATTAATAAAACATATCTTATCATTAAATAGCTTTGCTTTTATTCATCCATTTTCCATGCTAATAAACGCTAACAACATATAAATTATACTACTAAAATAAAATGAATTATTATTTAATATAAAAAATATAATAAACTACTTTGATTTTTATTCATTTTTTTTCCCATGTTAATAAATGCTAACAACATAAGAATTATACTACTACTAAAATTAATTATTATTTAATATAGAAATATAATAAACTTAATAGTATAACATAAATAATAAAAAAATATAATATTAAAATTTTAATAATAAATATAATTTTCAAAAATATATAATATAAATTTAAATATAAAAATATTTTAAAATAAAAATATAATATAAAATATAATCTAATATAAAATATAAATTTAAAAATATAATATTAAATATAATAAATTTTTATATTAAATATTATAATAAAAATTTATTAAATAATAATTTTAATATAAAATCTATTATTTAATATAAAAATTTTAAAAATAAAAAAAATTAATAAATATAATCAATGAGTTAAGTTTTCAATAAACATAATCAATGAGTTAAATTTTCAATAAATATAATTAATGATTTAAGTTTTCAATAACAAAGTAATTAATGAAATATAAATAGTATCTTATTAATAATCCTTAACAAGTGCACACTTGTTAACATTATCCAAATAGGTTGCACTTGTTAACATTATCCAAATAAAAAAGACTTAATTATTCTTTAAGTACAATTTATTGAATTCTACAAACTTTCTCAAAAAATTCAACGTTTAATAATGAATTTTTTTTTCTAAGTTTATCGATTGAGTTCTATAAATTGGACCAAATAATGACTTAATTGTAATATATCATAAAGTACTACTTTCGTTCATCTTGCAATTTATTGATCGACCTTAAGAAAATCAATAATCATAAATAATATTATAATATACTATGATTATATTTTAAAAACATTAAATTTCTCGTGATTATAATTTAATATTTATTCAGTTGATCTAGTTTTGTACTTTTAAAACATTAAATTAATCATAGGTTATAATCTATTCAAGACCATTCAGAATTGCATAACCAACAAATGCAAAGCAATTCGATTTTTTGAGTAGTTCACGGCAAACGTCAATTCAATGGCTTTGGAAATCTATTAATCTTAATTGCATTTATAGTAATGTTTCGATATTGAAATAGGTCAGATTTGCTTGGTATTTGGTCCAATCTTTTCATCAGCGAATCAACTCATTAATTAATTATTAATTAGGATCAATTTGTCGCAAAGAGATTTAGTATGTTAATTTCTTTCAATCAATATGGTTATTCGTATGATCATAATTGTTGATTTTTTTTAGTCATTTAAATGCTTTAATGATTGATAATTGACTATTCAATCTCTCAAACGCAAATGCTAATACTATCGGGTTGAATTTCTTATGTTTTTTTTTAATGTAGTTTTACTTTCACTATTTTAATAAAATTGATCGAGTCCTCTCTTATGATTTTTTTGTATTTAGACTTTTAAAGTCTTAGAATATCTCCAATA
>CATIWR010243570.1:0-33714 GCA_949677035.1 Omphalea diandra | reverse complement strand
TCTTTTGAAAACTCGATTTGCAATATAACATGAAGTATTGATAGCTTTAACCCAAAAGTAATTTGGTATGAATACCCATGAGTATAGTTCCAACCATCTCTATTAGCATTCTATTTTTCCTCTCTACAACACCATTTTGTTGTGGTGTTCTAAGAGTTGAAAAATTATGAAAAATCTCATTCTCTAAGTAATAAGATTTAAAAGACTCATTTTGAAATTCTTTTCCATTGTCACTTCTTATGGATGAAATCAAGTAAACCCTTTCATTTTGAATCCTTTTTGCAAAACTTTGAAAAGCATCAAAAGTACCATATTATGAGCTATAAATGATATCCAAATAAACCTAGAGTAATCAATAACTAGGACTATTGTATAATGTTTTTCACCTAAACTAGTACTTCTAGTAGGTCATATCAAGTCTATATGAATTAATTAAAGAGGTCTAGTTGTATTTATAATATTATTTGCTTTGAAGGAATATTGATATTGCTTCCCTATTTAGCAAGGACCACATATCTTGTCTTTAGAGAACTTTAGCTTGGGAAGACCTTCCACTAGCTTTCCCTTTAATAAGCTTTGTAAGAGCTCCATGCTAGCGTGTCCAAGTCTTTTATGTCATAGCCAAACTTCATTACTAAGAGACACAAGACACTTAAAGGATTGTTTAGCCAATTTGTCTAAGTCAATTAGGTAGGTATTGTCCTTCCTTTCACCCTTGAAAACTATCTTTTTATCCACCAAAGTGGTAACTTAGCATTCTCTAGGGTTAAAAGTGACTTTATTACCTTAGTCACATAATTCACTTACATTAAGCAAGTTATGTTGCAAGCCATCCTTAAATAAAATATCATTTATAAGAGAACAACCATCCTTACTAATGGTTCTAATGCCAATTACCTTACCCTTGGCATTGTTTCCAAATGTGACATTGCCACCCTCATTTTCTTTTAAGGCCATAAATAATCTCTTGTTGCCTGTCATGTGCTTTGACCATCCACTATCCATATGTCAATCATTTTCTTCATTGGTGGCTGCCAAGCAATCCTACACAACACAAATAAATCATTTTTATTTTGGTACCCAAACATACTTGGGTCCTATAGGGTTTGGTTTTAAAGGATCCTCCAACTTGAGGTGTGCCTTCCTAATATAGCAATAAATGTTTATGTATCCATACTTCATGCAATAATGGCATTGGAGTTTAAACTTACGTGTCTTTCTCCTTTGCAGTGCCTTGGTATGAGTGAGGGGTTTTCTAATACCGACATGATGTGAGTGTGAACATGAACATGAATGAACAAATGTATAAGTAAATTTTCTATATGTGTTTCAATGAGCATGCCTTTTATTGTAAATGTATGCATGATTGGCCTTCCTAGAAGTAGGCGTTGAGCTTTGTTGCACCTTTCATTTGCCCTTAAGTAATGGTAGTTTAGCGTTTTGAGCACTTTTCTTTCCAACCACCTTAATACTTGACATTTGAGGTATTGAGGCTCTAATAAATATTGTGAGTGAAGGTATAAAAGATGAGGCTCTACTAAAACCTAGACCATGCCTAACTAAGGGAGGTATTTGTGATACAATAAGTGTATCTAAAACTTCCTTACCTTTGTGGAACTTAGAAATAAAGTTTCTAAGCTCAATGACTTCACCCTTCAAGGAGTCATTCTATTTTCTTAATGTCGTTAAGGATGAAGATGACTTGGATAGACTTTTCATAGACTTCTTGAGTTCTTCATTTGAAGCCTTTAACTCATTTGCAAGACTATTTAAGGATTTAAACTAATCCTCTAATTTAGTACACATCTTCTTGTAAGTTTTCATTTGTGACTTTTATTTATCACATTTTAAGGTGAGAGCTTCTAAAAAGCTCATCCTCTACAACATTTAACTCATCAAATTTAGAATAAAAGTGAGGTGAAGAGCTTACCTAGTTAGCTGAATACTTTTGAACCATGAAGCATAGGTTTGCAATCTTTGCCTCTTCATCTTTTTCACTTGAGATATCATCCTAAGTGGCTTTAAAGCTTGTTTTTTTCTCTTTGTCCATTTTCTTCTTTTTCTTCAACTTAGGATAGTCATATTTGATGTGGCCTTGCTTACCACATTTATAGCAAGTGACATCACTCAATCTTTCCTTAAGGGTTGGAGTTACTTTCTTAAACCTTCTTCTTTTTGTTCTTCTTTTAATCAGCTCCTTAGTTCTTCTTGAAAGCATTGCCAACTCCTCCTCCTCTTTGTCACTTTCTTCTTCACTTGAGGCCACTTTAACTTCCTTCTTCTTTAAAGAAGACATGAGAACCAAGGTCCTCCTTTTTTGTTTTTCTAATTTATCTCCTTTACCTCTCATTTTCTTCATTTCTTTATCCTTCTTCAAAGATAGCTCATAAGTTAAGAGCTTGCCTATTAGTACATCTATTGGCACTTTTTCTATCTTCAGATTGGACTATTGGATACTACAAACCCTTGCATCAAACTTTTTAAGAGGTAAGGATTTTAGGATTTTTTAATTTATCTCATGGTTGGTGAGAACTCTCCCAAACTTCTTCATGTTTGTGACAATTGCAAAGAGTTTATTTGTCATATCTGTAATGCTTTCTTCTTCCTTCATCATAAATAGGTCCCACTCCATCACATACATCTCAAGGCGACTAGATTTCACTAAAGTAGTGCCCTCATGGTAGTTCTCCAATGCCTTCCAAATCCCATGAGTAATAAGACAATGTTAGACCCTTCCAATTTCTTCTCTTGAGAGAGAACTTAGAATGATTGTCATGGCTCTTTTATTTCTACCATTGGATCTCCTGTGACCACTCCTCACTTCTATCCACCACTTTGGTAGGTGGCTTCCACTCCTCTGCTACAATGTCCCAGAGGTTTACCACATCACTATCCAAGTAGATTTTCATCTTATACTTCCAATGAGTATAATCTACTTCATCGAAATATGGCTTGAGGTAAGTGTGGATTCCTTCTTGTGCCATGATCTTTTCTCACGTAATTAAGCTTTGGAGTGAGATTTGGCTCTGATACCACTTGTTGGCCTAGTGCACCAAGAACAGGGGTTGAATTGGTAGACTATTAAAAAATTAAAAAGAAAGGTTAAGGTTTTTAAAAGTTAAGAAGGAAAAAAAGGTTAAGGTTTTTAAAAGTTAAGAAGGAGAAAAGAAGATAAACATAAGATGTTTTTAGTAGTTCAGGTGTTAATGAACCCTACGTCTACTCCCCAATTCTTCACAATTAGGTATTCCACTCAATAAGACTAGTGTTTTCAAGCTTACACCTAACTTATACAATTGTGTTTTATCGCTCACACAAACAACTTGTATTTTTAGGCTCACATAAATCTCTCTCAAGTGTTTTGGATAGGCTCATACTTCAACCTCTTACAAGAGTTTTAGAATCTAGGTTAACTTTTAACCTACTTATAAGGGTGTTTAATACTAACACCAAACAATCAATAACACATAAAGAAGAGTAAGAAGAATGAGTAGCAAAATTACAAGAGTTTGGTTACAATAAATGGAATTCTCTTGCATTTACATAGTCAACATCCACCAAAAAGGCGTTACTCAAAAACCATCCCAAAATCTCTAAGTTGTGCTAGGCACATTTTGTATTAAATGTTTGTCAGACAAAAGTCATGGTCGTTACTATCATTTCCCAATTGCGATTTTTCAATTTGCATTGAGGAGCTAGAAATTGCGATAGAGAATCTCGTTTTGTGTCTAATGACTAGTCCACGTGTCCTTCACCCATTGGTTGTCCAAAAAATATAACCATTATGTTTAATTATGCACTCAAAAGTCGCGATCGCGATTGAACTTTCTCTTGGGCATGATGAAGACCGTGAATTCCTTTATTTGGGGAGGAGACAACACTTTCGTACGTTGCAATCGTGACATATGATTTGCCCTCACGATTTTTCATATTTCAACAGTTGCCTTAGACATTTGGCATGCTGTGGTACAGACTCGGTTCCCTCCTTTGTTAATATGAAATTCGTGGTCGCAACATAGGACTTGAATGCCACCACAAATTCCTCTGTAAATCAAGCAAACTCCCTTTGGCTAAGTCGCGGCTGTGAATTCGTCCGTAAATTCTTTTGACCTAGCTTTATCCATCATTTTTTCAAGGTTGTGATTGCAATTTAGGGAACACTAACCGTGAATTTGGATGTTTTTCTTAAAGATATAGATTTTAACTTTCATCCAACTTCTAATAAAAGTATATCTTATAAACTATAAAACAACACTTAGACAAAAGCATTAGAACTAATCAATCTTAATTGTCAAGATCAAAAGAGGCTTATAACTTAGCTTTGACCAATAATTATCAATAAAATTATTTTGCTGATAATAATAATTATTAATATATTAATTATATTTTAATATATTTTCTTGATACAATATAATTATTGAAAATTAAAGCAGTTAATTATAAATGAAAGTTAATTATAAAAAGCAATAAATTATCATATAAATTAAAGCAATTAATTATAAATAAAGAGTTAATTACAAAGTATTATTAAAAATAATACACTATAATTAAATAATAATAATAAGCAAAACAGAAGTTATCAATTGATTCAATAAAATTATTTATAACACCTATTTTAATTTATAAACTCTAATAATAATACTTATGTCATAATCAAAATTGAGTAATATACACATTCAAAATATATTGATTCTTATACTTTTTTTAATTACTTCAATCAGACTTAAGACTAATTTTAGAGCTTCATCAAGATGTCAATTTATTTTTTATTCAATTTAATTTTATTTTTCTTAATTAAATTTGTTACGTATTTTTATACAATGAATTTTAATTATATATTCTAATTTAAATTTTAAATTTTAAAATTTTAGTTTATAAAATCTCTCAATCTCTCAATTTTTTTTTTAAAATTCTATTTTTTTAAAATAATAAATTGAGAAAAATTAGTTTAGATAAATTCATAACCAAATCAACTTATATAGAGAGCACTGAATATGTCCCTCATGATATATGGAAGCTATTTGGCATTGGGAAGGACCTGAAAGAATTCGTTTCTTTCTCTGGCTTATAGCGAAGTAAAGAATCCTAAGTAATGCTGAGAGGTGACATGGTCATCTAACAGGGGATGGTAATTGCATTGGTTACCTTCAACATAGAATATAGATGGATAGCATCCAATCTCTATAAATTTTTATGTCAATTTCTTCATTTTTCTTCTTTTCTTTATCATATTAATATATTATATCATTAATAATATTAATAGAATTTAATAATATAGTGCAACATAAATTAACATAATTTATTTTAAGTGATAGTATAATTAATATAATTTTTCTAATTTTTAATTTATAATATAGTTAATAATATAATTTATATATATTAAACTATTTTTTTGATAATAATAATTATCAATAAAATTATTTTTCTGATAATAATAATTATTAATATATTAATTATATTTTAATATATTTTCTTGATATAATATAATTATTGAACATTAACGCAATTAATTATAAATGAAAAGTTAATTATCATAATAAATTAATTATATAAAATTAAAGCAATTAATTATAAACAAAAAGTTAATTATAAAGTATTATTAAAAATAATACTCTAAAATTAAATAATAATAATAATAATAATAATAATAATAATAATAATAATAATAATAATAATAATAATAATAATAAAGCAAAATAAAAGTTATCAATTGATTTACTAAAATTATTCGCTCTATTGAAATTACAACACTGATTTTAATTTATAAACTCTAATAATAAAACTTTAGCAACACTATTATTCTTAATAATATTCAATCATAATATCTATCTAATTTTATTTTATTATATATTAATATTTTTAAGTATTCAAGTAAATATATTTAATTTTATATTGTACTATTTTGTTTATTTTTTAAATAGCATGTATAATATATATATAATTTTTTATTTCAATTTTTATAAATTTTTTAGAATGATAACACTATTTTATATCCTAATATGGTTATAGATATTATGATATTTAATGATATTATCTATCAAAATTCATTTTAATATATATTTGTATTTTTTAGCACTTTAGTATTTTTTTTTTGCATAGTTATAATATCAATTTATAAATTTTATTTTTAAAAAATATCATATATATATATATATATATATATATATATATATATATATATATATAATTGTTTTAAATTTTAAAATTATAACACGCTTTTATATATTTTTATAAAAAAATTATTCACTCTATTAAAAAATTATAACACTAATTTAATAAAATGAAGTTGAATAAATAACAGCTATTTATTTATAGGTATCCCAACCTGTTATTAGTGAATTAGAGAGAGAAGAACTTCATGCTCCGCTAGTTATGCTTAGAGACCAAATTTTGCCGCAAGCTTTCTAACCAATCTTTGTGTCTACCTCTTTGCACTCATTTCTTTGATACTCTCGTGATTACTTCACGATATTAGTGGTGTTAGCTATGATCAAATTTGCATAGTTTAGTTTGAGGTTTAGTCTCCACTCATGCGATCAAACAAAGACTTTTATTGTATTATAAATGTGAAAACTTTTTTTTTTTCCTGAATATAATAGGTTAAAGAATTAGCATTTGAGTGTTGCATTTTATTTTTCTCAGTTTTTGATTTTTTTGCATATATTTTATTACTTATAAGTTTATAAATTATACACTTTACTTCAATTGAGTCTTTTTTTTTTTTTTTTTACGTTTTACACTTTAAGGAATTGGAAGATTCATCTCTTTGTGCGTGTTTTTTAGCTTTTGACTACATTATATTTTCAAGTAAATTGTTTCAGAAAACAATATAGATGGATAGCATCCAATCTCTATAAATTTTTATGTCAATTTCTTCATTTTTCTTCTTTTCTTTATTTGTTTAAAATCCAACACTAACAATGAAAAATTTTATTAAGTACAATTCACTCTCTTTTTGGAGTTCCCAACATGTTTCACTAAAAAAAAAGTGAACGTTGCATAGATGGGCTTTTCCTTACATAATGAACGCTAAAATTCATTGAATTCTAGGTTAAATTATCAGCTCGTCGTGATCCCACCCATTATGTGAACTATATTAAAATTTTTATCTAAAATAATTATTTATTAAAATTTTAGATATATCTATATGTTTCTATTTTTTTTGAATTAAGAACAAGTATTTATATTAAGACTACACTAGTTATGAACACCTTATAAATGGGTAAAAAGAATATACACACCAATTATTGCTATAAGATTTTCTACATTGTGCACTCTCCCACTTGGTGGAGCTTTCTCTCACTGCTGAGTTTACCTCTCACGTTGTTGACTAGTTTTAGCTAACTTTACTAGCTTTTTTTGTAAGTTGTTATTGGTTTTGTTATGGTTAGTAGGTTTCAACTTCTCTTCATTTATCACTTTGGGTGATTTTGAGTCATGAGAAGTGGTTGTGTGTCAAGCATTTATCATGGGTGAGTCCTTTCAAATTCATGATATGAAACTTCAAGAATTGGTTCATAGAACAAAGAGATTATGTTGTTCTGAAAAGGTCCTTCAGCTTGACATTACTCCAAACATGGTGAGTTTTCACCAGGAGAAGGTCATTGTAGGCAAATGGTTGACTAACGGAAGTATGGCAAGGGGTTTGCTGAAATCAATATTGCATTGAGCTTGGAGAACTAATGCTAATTTCCATATTCATAAACACAAGAGGATTTTCATATTTATCTTTAACTCTAAAAAAGATCAAAAGTAGGTGTGGGACTATGCTCCTTGGGTCATATCAAACTCTTTGTTGCTACTAGTGGAATGGTTGGGGAATCTAGCCATCGAACAACTGGAGTTTTATAGATCCCCATTCTAGGTAGATATTCACAACCTATCCCTTGATCAGATTAATCTAAAGAATGCAATGGCTATAGGGAAACTTTTTCAGTGGCTTTATCAAGATGGCTAATGGTAGCCATACTACTCATCTGTGCTTCCAACTAAGAATTAGAGTTTGGGTTGATGTTTATGAGCCATTGTTGCTGGGATTTTGGAATGATCATGGGGAAGGAGGAAGCAGTTAAAATAGAGGTTTAAAGGAGAGTAATTGGGTTCATTTCCAATATGAATGGTTGCCCAAGTTTTGTTATTTATGTGGATGTATAGGCCATGTTTTAAGATTCTATCCCTATCAGCATGAAAAAAAGAATCAGGAGACACTACAATCTAAAAAGTTCAAATATGGGGCCTGGCTGAGAAGCAATGTCAACCTAGGACCAATTAAGTCGACCATGCCAAGGTAAACTTTTAGGAAAAAAATTGGAGAAAACTATAAGGAAGATGAGATGTGATCCCTCATAAGAAAGTTTAATGAGGAGCAGATAAAGAAAGATGAGGAGAAGTTGAAGTTGAATTAAAATAAGACTTGTTTGGCATTGGTTTCAAGAGAAGAAGGCATGTCTTTCGACATTATATGGGGTGAAGGGCTTCAACGATAAAATACAGTCATACATTAGAGCTTATCAAGGTAACCATGTTTTTGGATAATATTGATGTGATTGATGGGAAGATTTAAGAAAAACAGTCCTTTAATGTCCAAGAAAATGTTCCAGAGCCACGCATAGGGAAAGAGATGGGTTGAAAATTTGATAATTGAAAGCCCAAATTCAAAAAATGAGAATAATCATTAATCACCAAACCAAGGAAGCATCAAGCTTGGGAAAGAGACCTAAGGTCATTCCAAAGCAATCTCAAATTTTGGGCCTTAATGTGAAATAGACCCAAGTCTTCAAAAAACATGAAGAAGCCTCATCCAATATTGGGGGTAGCAGTTAAATTAATGGAGTGATGTAAGGATGAGGAATTTCATGTGGGCCACATTATTGATGTTGGAACCCAAGAGGGTGAGATACACCAGGTTAGGAGTACTCAGGTTAGGCAGTTGGCCCAGGCGAGAAAGGTTTTATGAATTGAAGATATTGATACAACTTTAAGTGATGTTGATGGGGAATAGCAAATACAAGGGGGCTATGTTTTAACAATAACATATTAGAAATGATTTTAGTGGCGTTGGTGGCTCGCTTAAAGCCATCAGGGCGTTATGAGGAGGTTAGTATAGAACTGTTAGGGTTTGGGATGAGCTTTGATAATTCAAGATCTAAAGCACTTACTTAAAGTGCATCACCCTATGTTGGTCTTTTTAGTATAAACAAATAATAAAGAAAGGGAGGTTGTGAAATAGAGAAGAGATGTGGGGTTTAATTATGGTTGTGAGGTGGAACCTTCTAGTAGAGCAAGTGGCCTAGCTCTATGGTGGAATAAGGAGATCGATGTGGAAATTTTAAGTATGTTTACTAATTAGATAAATGTGCATTATTTATGGGCTACCTATCAAGAGGATTGGTTTGCAACTTTTGTCTATATAGAACTTATAAAGGAGTATAAGATGGTTGTACTAGAGGAGGTGGCTAAATTAAAGCAGGGTGGAGGAGCACCATGGTTAGCTACTGGGGACATAAATTATGTTTTATCAATTCGAGATAAAGAAAGAGGATGGAGGATGGTGTCTCAGGCATAGAAAGAGTTGATAGATGATTAGATGTGGAAATGCCAACTTCGATAGTTTCCAATGTAAGGACCAAAGTTCACTTGGTCAAATAAAAGGGAAGGAGATGGTTTGGTTGTACAACATATTGACAAAAGGTTAAGTAATAAAGAATAGTGTGTATTGTTTAAGGAAGTGGTTATAAAGCATGAGGCAATGATTGGGTTTGACCATCGTCCACTTATTTTAGATTTGATTAATCTACGCATATAGGGTAACAAAAATTTTAAATTTAAAGCCAAATGGTTGCTTGAAAAGGAGTGTAAAGAGATTGTAAGAAAACACTGAGGTTGGTAGTTTAGAGGTTCCTATCGGTTTATTCTCTAGGAAAAGTTAGGTTATTGTGGAATGCAATTATAAAAACAACATTATCAGAATGTTAGTAATTCCCAATATAAAATGTCACAAAATTTAATGAAGCTAGGAAGCATTAATCATACTCTTATAACAGAGAAGGAGAAAGAAAATGGTATCATCCAATAACTTAAATGTTCATGGAATCAGAAGGAGCTTTATTAGAAACAAAGGTCACAAGTTCAATGGTTAAAGGAAGGTGACCGAAATATGACCTATTTTCGTTTTACCACTATCCCTCTAGGCAAAGTTGGGTTATTATGGCATGCAATTATAGAAACAACATTATCAGAATGTTAGTAATTCCTAATATAAATGTCACAAAAGTTAATGAAGCTAGGAAGCATTAATCATACTCTTATAAGAGAGAAGGAGAAAGAAAATGGTATCATCCAATAACTTAAACGCTTATGGAATCAGAAGGAGCTTTATTAGAAACGAAGGTCATGAGTTCAATGGTTAAAGGAAGGTGACCAAAATATGACCTATTTTCGCTTTACCACTATCCCTCTAGGCAAAGTTAGGCTATTGTGGCATGCAATTATAGAAACAACATTATCATAATGTTAGTAATTCCCAATATAAAATGTCACAAAAGTTAATGAAGCTTGGAAGCATTAATCATACTCTTATAAGAGAGAAGGAGAAAGAAAATGGTATCATCCAATAACTTAAACGCTTATGGAATCAGAAGGAGTTTTATTAGAAACGAAGGTCACGAGTTCAATGGTTAAAGAAAGGTGACCGAAATATGACCTATTTCCACTTTACCACTATCCAAAAAAGGAGGAACCATATTTTTACGTTACAGAAAGAAAATGGCTCATGGATAGACAGTCTAAAAGCTATTGAGTAGGAAGCCATAGAGTACTTTATGAAAATTTATTATTCTAAGCAGATTTTAGTGGATAATGCAATTTTAGATTGCCTTTGGCCTATTATGCCTAAGGAATTGAATGAAATATTATTAAAATAAGTAATTATGGAGGAGATAAAGAAGGCCATCTTTTTTATAAGGCCTTCAAAGCCTTGGGCCTTGATGGGTTTCTAGCGCTCTTCTATAAAAAAAATATTAGGACATCATCAAGATGGAGGTATTTAAATCAGTATCTAGATTTTTTAATTGCAAATTTATTTTGAGAAAATTTAATGTAACAAACATAGTTCCCATCTCTAAAGTTTTGAATCCTGCTTCACTTAATCAATATCAACCTATAAGTCTCTGCAGTGTTAATTATAAAATCATTTCTAAGATCATTATTAATTGCTTCAAGGACTAGCTTCCTAGCATGATTAGTGAACACCATAATGCTTTTGTGACAGGAAGGCATATTCAAGATAGTATTTTGCTTGTGCATGAATTCCTCCACCAAGTTAAGAAAACTTTAGCTACTAGGAATTCTAAACTAGTTCTTCAGTTATATATTACTACAACCTATGATAGAGTACAATGGGATTTTCTTAAGAAAATTTTACATAAAATTGGCACTTTCATAGTTGTCATACAATGTGTTACCATTATGCAATATTCTATCATTATCAACAATAGGCAATCCGAGCCTTTAAACCTACTAAGGGTTTGAGACAGGTTGACCCTCTTTCACCTTATTTATTTTTTATTGTTATGTATATATTTTCTCAATTCATCAAAAGGCTTATTAAAAAGGATTAGGAAAGTTAAGTTTAACAAAAGATGTCATGCTTTAAACCACCTTATGTTTATGGATGATATTATATTATTTGTTCATGCAAACTTGGAGGAAATCTCAAATATTAAAAAGTTGCTTGAGGTGTTTCATTTGGATTCTGATAAACTCTTTAATCTCTAAAAATCTAGGATTATATTTGAATAATATGTTCTTTTGGGGATTAGACATCATATTCTTATATTATTAGGGGTATAGGAACGTCAAGAGAGCAGCAAGTATTTAGGTCTCCTAACTATATGGGGTTCCAATAAGAAAAGTACATTTAATTATGTCCTGGAGAGGATGAGAACTAAGGCTTATAATTGGAACCATAGAATCCTTTCTTTTAGGAGGACAAATGTAATTATAAGAGTTATGTTGACTATACTTCCTACTTACCCTATGTCTTATTTCTTACTACCGAAGGCTATTTGTAAAAAATTACAATCAATGGTGAGTAGGTTTTGGAAAAGTTAAGAGTTAGAATGTAAGAAGCTTTCTCTTGATAGTTGGATCACTTTGTCTATGCCTAAAATCTTGGGGGAGGTAGGGATGGGATTTAGAGATTTTCATCTCTTTAATCTTGCTTTAGTGGGTAAACAAGCTTGGAGATTTGTAAATAGATCGGATTCTATGTGGGCTAGAATTATTAAGGCTATCTACTTCCCAAATGGTGATCTATGGTTTGTTACTTTGAGCTCTAACCCTTCTTGGAGCTAGAGAAGTTTGTTTAGATGCAAGGATTTATTAAGAGTCGGGGGATTAAGACAAATTCATAATGGTAAGACCGCATTTATATAGGATTACCCTTAGGTCCCTTCTCTTCTCGATGTTAAATTATAGTTTCAAGCTTTGAGTTATTTAACTGGTATGATAGTCCACGAGATCATTAGAAATGGTGACTAGAATTGTGAGAAATTAATAGGAGTCATCACTTCTCAAGAATTAATGGCTATTCAAAAAACACCTATTAGTGTTTCTAATATGCAAGATTGCTGGATTTGGAACTTTAATAGCCTGGGTATATACACTCTCAAGACTGCCTATTACAGGCTTAACTAAAATATAGGGAATTTCAATTTGTTACCTTCTTATAGTGAATCCTTTGAAGTTAATAAACAATTTTGGAAGTCGTTTTAGAATATTTTCCTCCCTCTAAAGATGAAAATCTTCATTTGGTGAGCCATCAGGAATCAAATCCCTGTTGGGAATATTTTGCATGAGAGAGGGTTAAAAGTGCTTAACCTATGCCCTTTTTGTTTACAAGCCCTTAAAACTAGTGAGCATTTATTCTTGCATTGTCATGTGTTTAAGAAATTATGGTTCTACTCTACTTTAGCTTATATTCATAATGTACCATCTGATTGTGTGTTATTTGATTGGATCAAGAACATTAAAGGATTCTAGTAGGGAGAAATACATATGCATTTTTGTCACAAAATCTTTGTCTTCATTTGGTGCATTTGAAAGGCAAGAAATGATTGCCTTTTTAATCACGAAACTTATGATCTTGTTCAAGTTGCTAGAGCAAGGGATGCTTTGGCTAATGAGTTTCTTGACATCTACAGCTCTTCTAATAAGGAGATAAATACAAGGCTTCGATGTCCAAGTATGGTGCTTGATGTTGACCTTAGTAATGGAAGCTAATACTATATTTCTATGGTAGGCTGTAAGAGCAGGATCTCTATGGAATATGCATTAGCAGTGCTAGTTAGAGACAGAGGGGGTAACCTGTTAGATGTTATCTCTATAACTAGAGCCTTCTATTCCATCAATGATGTTGAAGCCAAAGCTATGTTGTTAGGAGTCCTTCTAGCATTAGACATAGGGATTCAAACATGCTTTATTTTTTGTAAAAATAGAACAGTTGTGGATATATTTGTTAGGGTTTCTAAAGATGTTTTTTGGGATCTTAAAGGCTTTTTACACCAAGCATATTTCGATTTTGTAAGATTTAAGGCTGTTAGCAAAAGGGTTATTACGCTAGCAACTTAGGTGGCTAAGGCTAGACTAAGTGGAAGTCTTCCTATTACTTGGGTCTCCAGTCCCTCAACACATTTATGTAAACTGCTTCTTTCTCTTTAATATATATTTTCATCTTTGAAAAAAAAAAAAACCCTATAAATGTATTATTCAACTATTTTTGAATGATAGTGTACAAATATTAAAAGTAAGGATGAATGAAAATATAAGAATAAATTATTGTAATGAATTAGTTGTAATTCATCAAAATAAACATGAAAAGTAACAAATAATTAATACACACGCATATATATAAATATATATATTAAATTTGCTTAAGAATGATGTAATGTTGCATATATCTTTAATAGAAAAGCTAAATATTTTTATAACACTATAAGCTTCAATGTCTACAATACAATATTTATATGTAGGATTTTTTTTATTTTTTCATTTGTAGGATTTGTATTTTTTTTGTCAATATATGTATTTATGAAGCATAAAATGTTGGCTTTATTTTTTCACAAATTTGATAATCACTATATATTTTGCTATTAATGAAGAATGAATATATTAAAAGGTAAATTTTCATAGTTAAATATTGTAAACTATCAAAATATCTTATAAATAGAATATCATAATTAATTTTTAGAATATTGAATAAATAAATTGTTGTTAAGTTAAATAAGTAAAAATCTACATGAAAAAGCTTATGATATAATCGTATGAAATGTTTGATTTAGTATGATTTTTTTATTATTTACACATTATGAAGACTTTTATGAAAGACTTATTTTCCTGAGTAGGAAATTATTTCTAATCAATTTTGTTTTAGATTTTTATTTATTACAATTTATTTTGTAATTTTGTTGAAACTTTATTTGTTTTACAATTTATTTAGTATCTTTATTGGAATTTTTTGTCTTTCTATCTTTATTTATTAAATCCAATTTTATTTTTAAAAATTTTCTTTCTTAGATCTTATGTAACTTGTCTAAATTTCTTTTCCAAACATGTATGATAATTAATCATATGAGTTAAATAATTATATGTAAAAGTAATATAAATTAAATATTACTTATTTTAAATGTAAAATATTTTTTATAAGTACTTGAAAAGAGAATTACATGTTACTATTATAATTAAATAAATATGATGGAGAAGAGAGAATTCTTTGGGATAATCGCCAGTTTTTAAGCATGTATTATTATTTACGAAGAAAGGGCTTGGACCCGTTTTTATTTTTGTACCTTTATTTAGTGAACAATTTTTATTTTTTAAATTCCTTTCCTAGATCTTTTTGTTTAGCAAAATAAAATTTAAAATTTTGTTCCTAAATTAATATTACTCCATTTATTTTTCAACTATTTTTCTAAATTAATATGCCTCTCTCTCTCTCTCTCTCTCTCTCTCTCTATATATATATATATATATATATATATATATATATATGAAATAGAAACTGTATTAAAAAAAATTTTGTTATGTGTCAAGTAATCATTTTTATTTTATTTATTTTTAAAATCATCATATCATTTTAAAATTCTAATCTACTTAAAAATCAATTTAAAATAAAATAATTGTGTTAAATAATTTTTTTGCTATATATCATTCAATTATTCTATAATAAAATAATTCCTCTTTACATTTCTAATTTAATTAAAATCAATTAAAAATAAAATAATAATTATAATATAAGATAGATTTCATATTATAAAAAGATTATTTTTCAATTGACATATAAATTAGCTGATAAAAAAAGACATAAATTCTAATATATAATATAAATTCTATATTAAAATTTAATAAAAAATTTAATATTATAATACGTGCAATACATAGGTTTATGACTAACTAATATATGTAACTAATTTTGATCTTAGAAATTATGTTAGAAAATATTTTATTATATGCCAAGTAATTATTTTGTTTTATTAGTTTTTCATAATTACGACATCATTTTTAAAATCTAATGTAGTTAGTAAAGAAAAAACAATATTTAAATATAGTATAAATTTATATTAAAAAGTATTACATTTTTAAGTAAAAATTACAAATATATTATTTTAATATATATAATTTTAATATAATATAATTTCATATTGAGATGATAATGAAAAATATAATTATTCTATAAATAACAAATATTTATTCAAAAGTAAGTTTAATATATATATATATATGAGCTATAAAAAGAAATGAACAGTAAAGTAGCTATTTTTGGCTTAAATACTAACCAAACAAATGGTAAAGTAGGTCAAGCTGCTCACTTAGCAGAGTTGGCAATCCAAACTACAACATAAAATGAATAAGAGCTGACAATCAAGCTGTTCTCACTTATTAACAAGAGCTGGCAAAATTAAGAGTGAACAAGAAGTGACATGATTAAGAGTGAATAAAAGGTGGCAACAACAGAGAATAAGTGGTGGCAATATATATTAATACATGAAGAAATAACAGTTATATGTTGTTCATCTGTATTTCAACTCCTAAGACACCACAACAAAATAATGTTGTAGAGGGGAAAAATATAACACTAGTAGACATAGCTAAAACCATGCTTAATGAGTACTCCTTGCCTAATTACTTTTAGGTTGAAGTCATCAATACTTCTTGTTATATTGCTAATAGTGTTTTCAAAGATCCATTCTAAATAAAACTTCTTATAAGCTTTGGAATAGCAGAAAACCTAAGTTGTCATACCTAAAAGTTTTTGGATGTAAATTCTACATCTTAAATACCAGGGACAATTTTGGAAATTTTGATTCTAAGATAAATGAAGGTATTTTTTGGGTTATTCCACCTATATAATAAGGCCTATAGGGTATTCAATAAAAGTACTATAGTTGTTTAGGAGTCAATGAACACTGTGTTTGATGAATCTAGTAAACTTGATCTTGGGAAAGATTTTGTTATTGATAGTCTTGTAAGTGACTTTGAGAAAATAGAGCTAGAGTCAACTTCAAGAGAAATGGTTATAGACCTTGGTGAAAATAGGTCATCAAAAGAAGAAAAAGAATCTTAACCATAACAAGCAGAAATTTCAGCTCAAGGTCTTCCCAAGGATTAAAGATTCCCCAAACATCACCCAAAGGATCTAATTATTGGTGATACATCCAAGGGAGTAAGTACTAGATCTCAACTTAATGCTTTAGATAATAATCTTGCATTTGTTTCTCAATTTGAGCCAAAATCAATTGATGAGGCTTTTGATGATGAAAGTTAGGTGAATGTCATACAAGAGAAACTCAACCAATTTAAGAGAAATAAAGTGTGGAAACTTGTTCCTAGACCTGAGGAGCACTCAACTGTAGCATGCAAGTGGTTGTTTAGGAATAAGTTAGATGAGCAAGGTTACATTACTAGAAACAAGGCTAGATTGGTTGCAAAGGGTTATAATCAAGAGGACGACATTAATTATGATGAAACTTATGCCCTCATAGCAAGATTAGAGGCCACTAGGATTCTCTTAGCTTATACATGTCACATGAACTTTAAACTTTTTCAAATGGATGTTAAAAGTGTATTTTTACATGGTCTCATTGAGGAAAAAGTTTATGTTAAATAACCTTTAGGTTTTGAATCTCATATTTTCCCAATCATGTTTTTAAATTAACTAAAGCCTTATATGGTTTGAAACAAGCTCCAAAAGTTTGGTACAAAAGGCTTAGCTCATTTCTTTTACAAAATGATTTAGAGAAAGGGAAAGTTGATACTACTTTGTTTGTCAAAAGGCACAATCTAGACACACTCATTATACAAATATATGTTGATGATATTATATTTGGTGCTACTAATGAATCTCTTTGTAAGGATTTTACTAAGTTTATGACTAAGGAATTTGAGATGAGCATGATGGGAGAGCTCAAGTTCTTTCTTAGTCTACAAATCAAGCAAACCAAAGAGGGCATCTTCATCAACCAAGATAAGTATACTGAGGATCTACTCAATAAATTTAGCATGGATGGATGCAAAGTAGCAAAGACACCAATGAAGGCTACCATCAAAATAGACAAGATGAATTGGATAAGTACATTGATGAAAAGAGATATAGAGGTATGATTGGTTCTCTTCTCTATCTCACCGCCTCTAGACCTGACATTATGTTTAGTATATGCATGTGTGATAGGTTTCAATCATGCCCTAAGGAATCTCATTTAAATGTTGTTAAAAGGATTCTTAAATATTTACATGGCACTTTGCACTTAGGTTTATGATATCCTAGGAATTCATCTTTTAGTTTTTTAGGGTATTTAGATGCGGACTATGTCAGTAGCTTATTAGATAGAAAAAAACACTTCTGGAACTTGCCAATTTATAGGAGAATGCTTAGTTTCTTAGTTTAGTAAGAAACATATTTCAATTCCATTATCCACTATTGAAGCAGAATATGCAGTGGTAGGTTATTGTTGCACCCAAGTTCTTTAGATGAAACAATAACTAAAGGATTATGACAAATTTGTTGACTACATTCCCATTAAATGTGACAACAAAAGTGCGATAAATCTTTCAAAGAATCTCATCCAACACTATATGAGCAAACACATTGATATTAGGTATCACTTTCTTAGAGATTATGTATAAAATGGTGATGCAGTGTTGGAGTTTATTGACACAAATCATCAACTTGCGGATATTTTCATTGAACCCCTTAATGAAGAAAGGATGAACTTTATTAAGAGGGAGTTAGGAATGCTTAATGGAAGCTTACTAGGGTGAAAATTAGATCTCATTACATATTCTTTATTAAGTTTATTGACTTCAATGATTATATGATGTGTTTGATATAAAAGTATTTTAATTACTTTGGAGGATTTAAGTCTTTATGAAGATGTGCTTATCTATGCCAATTTACATGAATTAATCATCATTATATTTAGTGGATCAAATCTAGAAAAGCTATGTGTTTCCTTTTTCTTTCTTTCTTTCCTTGTGCTTTATAATTCGTGGTCGCATAGAGTAAATCGCAATTGCAATTTACAAGCACTCTCCAATTTTTCTGTCACATCTCTAATTTGTTGTTGTGATTTAAAATTGCCACCACGAATTTTTTTAAAAAATTTAAAAGTTTTGACCGTTACTTCCTTCAGTTTCTAAGAAATTCTTAACCGTTACTCACAAATTTGTAACTAGTGATTGCAACTTGAGGATTCGCATTTGCAAATTAAAGAAACTATCAAACATTAATGATTTGACTACTAACCAATGGCACCCCCTCATTTAATCAAATTTTATCATTTATTACTATTTTTCATCAAATTTGTTTACCTATTTAAGCCATTCCAACATCCCTCAATTTCACTCTTACCTATTCTCTTCATTTATCTCCAATTCCTTCTCTCAAATCTACTGTTTTCTCCTAACTTCTATCATGGCACCCAAAAAGCTTTCTAAAGTAGAAAAAGGGAAGGGCATAACCTAACCTTATGGCTCTCCTGCCCTTCATTTGATGAAAAGAATAACCAAAGAAGAGAAAGACCATTACAAAGCCAACTCTAATCAAACCTAACAAAATTTTGTCTTCTTTTCTCCTTGAATCCCTTAGAATCAAGAATGAAATTCATTCATTTCTCTTTAATTTCGACTGGAACGAGTTCATCTTTTGAGATGAACCTGGATACAAAGAAAGTGTTAAGGAGTTCATGTGCATGTTCATATTAAGCTGAATAGCAGAATCTGGGGCAAGTTAGTACGGGTTAGTTTTCTAGGCATTTAGGGATCCTTATTTTATCATCTTTGAACAAATTTCTAACCTTTTTAATCTTCAAGTGGGAGATGATACCCATTTCATCATATTTGCACTTGACATCATCTATTCTAAATTTTGGTTCAAGATTTCCATCAAAACCAAACATGACCCCAAAACATCTCTAGCCAAATATATTTGCACCCTTCCCAATTGGCTTCTTCATCATATTATCACCTTTTCTGTTAATGCTAGAGGTGATCAGAATGAAAAAGTTTTCCAAAAAGACCTAGCATTTTTGTTTTGTTTAACCAAAAACATACCTATCCCAAGCAGCCGATACCTTATGGACCAATTAATTCACATGAGTACGAAGCCTAAAAGCCAATTCCTCCTACCATCTCATGTCACAACCATTTATTGCTATGTAGGAGCTCTTAATGAGAAAATGAAAAATTCCTCTCTAACAAAATTTCTACCCTCCCAAAATTTCCTGGATTTACCCTACCTCATCAATGCCAAAACTATTCACCTGGACACTTATGTCTGTACTTTGGGATCACTTGGGGCCAAAAGGCATAAGTCTACTCAAGCCTCCAAAAGGAAAAGGCTTATGATAGAGGAGGGTGCTCCACCAATTCCATCTCCCAAACCTAGACCAAAGCCAAAGTCATCTGCCATCTCCCTATCATCAATCAATAAGAAATTAGACAAAGTAATGAGGATGATCAAGAGGAGAATTCTTCTACTTTCCTACCTCCACAGTGACTTGGTGGATCTTTAAGAGAAAGTGGGTGCTACACCTTGTGACCTCCCTAATTTTAAAGATTGGAAGGATACTTTGGAAGAAGAAGAATAAGATCAAGAGGTGGAAGAAGTGGATAAAGCACAAAGAGGAGGTGTAAATGAAGACATTGAATACTCTGGAGATGATGATAACTCTCCAATCTTTTAGTGTTCGTTCTTAGGATTGTAATCTTTTTATGTTTTGTTTTTCATTTATTTTGTTTGTTTTGTGGCCTAAGTTTGTGATCCCACATCTCTGTGTTTCTATTTATTTGCATTAATAAATTCATTTGCCATTTATGCTTCACATGTTTGTTCATAAATTATGATTACTCTTTCATTTAATCACCTAATACTCATCTATTTGCAATTAGTATGATTGCTAATATAATCACTTTTAAATCCCTTTATATTCTCTTTTTTATCTTGACAAAGGGGGAGAGAAATAGTGAAGGAAATTGCTTGACATATAATCTAAGGGAAGTATAAGTTGAGGGGGAGCAATCTAATCAAAATTTCTTGTTAAACTTAGTTATTTCTTTTTTATTTTATTAGTTTCTGAACAAGTTTAATTTGTTAAAAATGTGTTAACCATTTCAACTTCATACTTATGCAACTCATTACCCTTTGCAAAATCAATTTAAGTTGTCAAAATCAAAAAGGGAGAGATTGACTAGGTTGGTCAAACCTAGGTGAAAGGCCTCTTTTGATCTTGACAAAGTAGATTGATAAGTTATAACATCTTGTTTAAGTGTTGATTTTGTAGTTTTTAAGTTATGTTTGCATTGGAAGTTAGATAGAAGTCTAAGTCTCAAACATTATGCAAGGCATACCAATTCATGATTAAAAACCTTAAAATCGCGATCACGACCCTGCAACAAGAATGGATGAACTTGAACCAAATGAATTTCTAGAGCAAATCGCAATCACGACCTTACCAACGAAGACATGAACTTCATACAATTTGATTCGCAGTGGCATTCACGTTCCCAGTCGTGACCACGACTTTTGTAGTTATATCGAGGGAACCAAGTGCACAACCAAAGCTTGCCAGATGTCTAAGATAACCATGACCATATCAAAATTCACGAGGGTTAAAAAGCCTTTAAGACTGTGACCTATTGAAGCATTTTCTCCTTACCAAATAGAAGGATTTGTGGTCAATGTCCCGTCTAAGAGGAACTTTAATTGTGACCACGAATTATGGTTGGTTAGATGAACACAACGACTATTTTTCTTGAAAGACTAATAACAGCATGCCATGTGGACAAGCCGTTAGATGCAAACGAGGTTCTCCAACCTGATTTTAGTCTTCCTAGTGCAAAATGGAAATTCGCAAATATGAAATGCCATTCACAATCATGAAACTAGTTTGACAAGCATTTAACACAAAATATGTCTAGCTTACCTTAAAGATTTAGATATAGTTTCTTTGTAACGTCACTTTAGTGTTTATTGCCGATAAAAATAATTCACCTAACAGACATGGATGCAAAAGAATAGCATTGAATATAGTCAAACTCTTACAATTTGGTTTAAATTGTTTGTATGTGAGTTGATATTGTTAGGTTTAAGCATTAAACACCATTGTAATTAGGTTTGAGAGTTAGCCTAGATTGTAAAACTCTTGTATAGGTTAAGTGTGAGCCTTTGAAAAAACACTTAAGAGGTTTCCTCGTGTGAGCCTTAAAACATAAGTTGTAAGGTTGTGTGTGAACCATAAAACACAAAGTGTACAAGTTTGGTGTGAATTTGAAAACATCATTTAGAGATAGTAGAACACCCAATTGTGAAGAACTGAGAAGTGGATGTAAGGTTCATTAACACCCGAACCACTATAAAACATTGTGAGTTTTTCTTCTCCTTCTCCTTCAATCTCCCAAATTCATTATCTTCCCTCCAAATTTTAAAATTCCCACCAATTCAACCCTTCTTCTTGATGCTCAAGGGCCAACATCTCTTTAAGACTTTTTCTTGTTGGCTGAATATATTACCTATATTTAGTTAAGATCCTTGTTAGTTACTTATTTTTATAAGGAACTTCATTTAAGGTTACCTAGTTAGGACAAACTACTTGGCCTAATCTTGTTGGCCAATCATAGCTTAGTTTTAGTTTTCCTTGTCTAGTTAGAAAGCTTAATCCCTAAAGCATACTCTATTCAGTTACACCAAGTTAAAGCTAAACTTAGCATAAATTTTTAGGGTTTTTCTCAAGCCGTGTAAAGCTTTATAAATAACCTCATATTCAGCTAACATAAGATTCATTGAATCAACAATATTTTTGTTAGCAATTTTGCTTATGAGAGTTTTCTCTTTTTAAGTTATTGAAAGGACTAGGTGAGATTGTTGAGTGAGCTTAATAATTTCATAAACTTATTTAATCAATGTCTTAAATTGTTTAGTTAATTTAGGGTTAGGATTAACATAATTTAAATCTTTATAATTTCGGTTTCTAGAAACAAGTTTTCTAGAGATCTAGTTAGGATTTAAGAATTGTTCTTATTCTTAATCTTTGAAAAAAGCTTGGGACTTGCGTTGAAGCATAAGGGTAAGAATTAAAATCAACCTCATTTGTATCATTTCGTATCAAAACCAAGGTTAATTCAAGATCAAAGGTATTTTTATTTATTGTTTTATTGCATTGAATTGTAATTCCATCATCAAAATTGCATTATTTTTCTTCTTCTTCTCCATTCAGCCGCTTTTGAATTCTAGCATCCTAATTCATTTTTCTTCATTGTTTCATCATTAAATTAGTCTATCTCATCATCATATATCATAATTCTAGAATTGCATCATCAAATTCACATACTTTTGTAAAATTTCTTTAAATTAATGAGCTCTGTAAAATCTTTAATTTATTATTTTTCTTACTATATTTTCTTCATTGATTGACCATTCTTGTATCCTTAATTGCAAATTTGAAGTGTTTGATTCGAGAAATTCCTGAAAATTTAGAAGTTTTTCAAAATTTCCTTAAATTAAGGAAACTTGAATTCTTACTTATTTCTTACAAATTCTTCATCATTTTTCATTCCAATTTGTTGCTTCTTGTTGCTAATCATCTTTTTGGTGTTTCTTGGTGTCTAGGGCTGAACCTTATCGAAAACTTTAAGAACCTTATCGAAAACTTTAAGAAATGGCAAAATTACCAAAATACCCCTATTTCTTCTTCATTCGGCTTCTTTGTGTTGTAATGCTTGTTTTGAGTTGTTCGTTACAATTTCAACAATTTCAATTCTATTTTAGCCTTTAAAGTTAAAAAAATAAGAAAAGTTAAAAAAAAGTCAAAAGAAAATAAAATAAAATAAAGAAACCAAGAATTGCATAAATGTTGTTTTAAAGCCAATTTGAAACACCCTATCCATTCAACCTAATCTTAATTATTTCCCATAATTTTTAGTTTAAAACACTAGTTTGCAACTTTTATAAACCTTTTAATTCTTAAATTGTGATCAAATATTTAAAAATTTATTTTCTTTGCAAACCAATTGTGTTATTTTCAATTCATTATTTTTTAAGTCTTTTATGATTAGATTTTGTTTGTTTGTGTTCAATTTAAGCTCAATTTGACATAAAGTAATCTTAGTCCTTAAAGAACTTAAAGAAAAGAAACTTGAGAGGTAAAAGGCAAGAGTGGTGAGCTCAAAAGAGGGTAAAAGCCAATTTTAAGTTAAACACAAATGTGAGTGTCATCAATTGAGTGTAAACACATGAAGGAGTATTTTATGAGGATTTCTATTATTACTTGCTAATCATGGTAAATTTTAGTGGTGATTTAGAGTGGAAGCTTTTCATGAATAGTGTACAAGATACAATATGGCAATTGATGAGAAAAGTTGATAAGCTTAAAGATAACCAATAATCCAATTCCTCAAATGCCTCAAATGTTAAGTTACTAAGGCATGGGCGAATCATACATAATGAGAAGGATGAGGGTGATTGCATGAAAGATTCTTTACAAAGGACTAGCAAGCAAGATGGCAATCTCAGTGGCATAAAGATGAAAATTCCTACTGTTAATATTTTTAATGATCCCAAAGCTTACTTGTCATGGCAAAAGAAAGTAAATTATATATTTGATTACCATAACTATAGTGAACAAAAGAAAGTTAAATTAGTTATAGTTGAGATAAGTTATGCTCTTATTTTGAGGGATCAATTGAAATATATTAGTAAAAGGTTAGCAAATCCACGAATTTGTACTTGGGTAGAGATGAAAAGAGCTATAAAAAGGAGATTTATACCTAGCTATCATCTTATGGATATGCATAATAAATTGCAAAGGCTAATACAAGGAAATATAAGTGTCGAAGAAGATTATTAAGAGCTAGAAATTACTTTGAGTAAGGTTGAAATTGAGGACTCTATGGAGCAAACTATGATACGTTCTTATTAGGCTTAATAAGGGGATTACAAATCAAATGAAGACCATACCCTATATGAACTTGGAGTATTTATACCATCAGGTTCTTATGGTAGAAAGACAACAAAAGGGTAAGCCTTCTAAGCCCAATTTCAATTATGTTTCTTAGACTAACAAATTTAAAAATGGTGATTAGCCTAACACTAGGTCTAAGGCCAAACAACCTAAAAAGGAAAGAGGAAAGCATAATTTTCGTAACAAGGTCGAGATGAGTAAGCCTAATAAAAGTAATTTAATTATTTATTTTAAGTGCTAAGGTAGAGGTCACATGACACTTTAATGCCCCAATAAAAGAACCATGAAGATTAAGGATGACAAAATTACAAGTGAAGATGAAGATGATGGTGAAGAAACCGACCTCAAAATGCCTCCATTGGAAGATGTTGGTGATGTTGATAAAGAAAACCTTAATGAGGTAACAAGAAAAGATATTTTTATGACTAGAAGTACTTTAAATGCCCAAATTAAAGATGGAAAGAGCAAAGGGAAAATATTTTTCATGCTAGATGTAGAATAAATGGTAACTTATGTCTTATTATAATTGATGGTGGTAGTTGCACTAACGCGACTAATACCTTCCTTCTTGAAAAGATAAAATTGCCAACTTTATGTAATAATCAATTTCATTTACAAATCATGGCATTCATGTCCAAAAATATAAAGACATAAAGGTTTATTCATCATACATACACAATCTAACAATGTATTTGATGTATGTATATGTTAACTAATGATAGAGGCTAGTGACCATAAATAGGTTCATGTCTAGATATATGTACATGACATAAGGAGAGAGAGTGAGAGAGAGAGACAGAGAGTTGGAATTCAGCCAACGACCTGCGATCCAATTATCTCTATACAAAACTCTAAGTGCCAAAGTGTCCAATCCTTATGCTTCAGTGTTTGAAAAATATAATTATGATTTGGTGAGTCTCAACTCAATGAATAAAACAATAATCAGATTCTTATGACACAATCAACAATCAAATATCATTAAGATAAATTACAAGAATAACAATTAATATGCAAGTGCAAATGCAATCGATTGATTTTAATCGTGACCTTGTAAGGCAAGCGCTGCTCCCGGGAATTCATATGATTCAAGTGACATTTGATTTTGCTAGCTAACATATAACAAGTGGATCATTTAGGACATATTGGTCCCTTTTTCATATGATTTGCAAGTGTTTGACAAGCTGGTCATAACATCCTTTTAGTTCTATATGCAAGTGTTCATTTACAATGGTATACCAAGTAATCATTAAGAGCATATAATTCTCACATGACTTGTATTCACATGTAAAGTGTAACAATTCAATCTCATATACATGTAATAGAGCATAATCATATTATAAAATTATCACACATTCACATTAGAATCTAATTATGGTTTTTACTCACCTTTCGATGTGACCAACCTTTATGGTAGATTCAGTTCTCTCTTTAAGGCTTCTTCAAAGTGTTGAGATCCTAAAATTTGATACACACATGTTTATAAGTATGTCAAAATGATTATGAATGCTTGGTATGTAATTATGGCATGATCCATGCAAGTGGACCTAGTATTTATGTATAGTTTCTTTATATGGCAATCTGACCTTGCTACACTCTCATAGAAATAACTCTTGATATATTTATCCAAATGACTTCAGTCTTTATTTAAAATAAAATAGACATATAATAATACAACATATTCAAATTTCAAGTCAATATAAGACACACAGAAAATGTGGTGAATTTTTTAATTTTTCCCTATTTCAATGTCATCTTAGTCTGAGTAGGTCATACATTCTTGGGTATATCTCAAATTGCACAGATCAAATTGCAAAAATGATTTACTAGAAATTACAAAACACATAAAAGAACATTTTTCATTTTTTACTCTTTATCTAATTCCATCTTTAAAGTCACCAAAACAAATAAAAAATCTCAGGGTGAGTAGGTTTTTAACATGGTGACAATCAGTCATGATGAAGGGGCAATATCTCAACAACCATGCTAATTTTGGCAAAAATATTTTATAAGAATGTATATAATGTATAAATATACAACTTTCAAATTTAACACATTACCAAATTCTAAGTCTATGATCATCAAATTATTAGAAAACAAAATTATAAGATTGATGAGGTTTCATCCAAGTACATGGTCAGTCACAATCAATGAGTCATATCTCTTTCCACATAATAAATCAATCAAAAATGCTTTATAGATATTTATAGGGGATATAACCCTACAAATTTCATGTTTTACACTTTGTCTAAATCAACACATAAAGTCATCAAAATATATGAAAACAAAAAGACTGAGGTGATTTCAATTGGTTGTGAACAAGCCCTAATGAAGGAGCCATATCTCCTCACACACACAAAATCGAGCAAAAACGTTTTACAAGAATTTAGGTGGGGAATAAAGCTACAATATTCATATTTTACACTTTCCCTAATTCCTCTTTTAGTGTTATGAAATCATGGATACAAAATTCTACTTTAACAACAAAACCAACACAATCAGATCTTATTTCTCTTGAATTTCAACTTCCATACATAAGCTCTAGCTCAAATACTCCATAATTCTTACTAACCATGCATGATTAACATGTCATGAGGGTTTAATTTCATACGGGAAGAAGATAAATTAACTTACCTATTTTCCTAAAATCAGAAAACCTTAGGATTCCTTCCTAGGCAGCTCACTCTTCTCCCTCTTCTTCTTCTTCTTCTTTCTTTCTTTCTTCCTTAGCTCTTACTTTTCTTCTATTGTCCCTCATTGTTAACCTCTCTATTCTGATCCTCAAGGATGAAAAATTCCATTTGTAATCCTATTGTAATAAGACATAATCATAGTGTTTCATTTCCATAGTTGGAAGATCACTTTCCTCTTTTAGTCCCTCTTTTTCACTCTTTCATCAACTCCATCCATCTCCAAATCCCCATATGCTACTTATACTTTTAAATAAGCTCTAAAACACCATTAATTATGATGTTATAACATGCACACAACATGAAATAATTTTTCATGCAACTATACAAATATTACATGTATGTTCAAGTGTCCCAAATGCAATGGTGCAAGTGTCATCATCATGCTTATCCAATTCACATATCTAAACTATCATTTATCTAATGACTATGTTCATATGGGATTTAAAATCATTTATGTAATGAATATGTTCATGTGATAATGTCAACGAATATGGATAGGGATGTTACACTTTAAAACATCCTAAACAATATAACTTGCAATGGTTAAATGAGTGTGGCGAGAATAAAGTAACCGAACAAGGTTTATGTTTTCTATAGGCATGTATAAGGATGGGGCTTTACGTGATGTTATTCCTATGCAAGTTAGTCACATGATTTTGGAGTGTCCATGCAATATAATAGAAGAGGAAAATATTATAGGTTTTCTAATATATATGAGTTTGATTCTAGGGCAAAAAAACTTGTATTATCTTCTTTATCTCCTTCCCAAATTTATAAAGATAAAAAAAATTTAGAGAGAGAGAGAGAGAGAAAGAAAGAGAGTATACATAAACAAGAAAAGGAATTAGCCTAGAAAAAGGAGAGCTATGAGAAAATCCAAGAGGGGCATGAGATTATAGTGGAAAAAGGAGTGCAAAGAGGGAATACCCAAAAGAAAATAGAATGGCATGCAAAATGAGAAAGTGTCAAAAAGAGGTTTTATGCAAAAGAGAGTGATGTGAGGAAAGCCTTGCTAGCCAAAACAACCATGGTTATGCTTTTATATAAAGATGTGCATCTAACCTATTTTTCATTTAGTAGTGATCTAACCAAATTTTCTTTCTAGTTATTGTATTTCTTTATTACTTGATTTTATAGATTTATTTCTCGAAAATGTGCCTAAACAATTACCACCCTTAAGAGGTATTAAACATCAAATTAAATTTATTTTGGGCACTCAAATTCCAAATAGATAAGCTTATAGAAGTAATCTCGAGGAGACAAAGAAACTTCAATGGCAAGTTGAATAACTTAAGGAGAAAGGGTAGATAAGGGAAAACATAAGTCCACGTGTTGTTCCAGTGTTCTTTGCACCTAAAAAGGATGGTTCTTTACATATGTGTATTATTGTAGGGCAACTAATAAGATAACAATTAAATATAGGCATCCAATTTCTAGGTTATAAGCAATGTTATATGAATTGCATGGTGCATGCATGTTTTCAAAAATTGATTTAAAAAGTGGTTATCATCAAATTAGGATCTAAGAGGGGGATGAATAGAAAACTACTGTTAAAACTAAATATGGATTATATTAGTGGTTATTTTTGGGTTAACTAATGCTCCTAGCACTTTTATGAGATTGATGAACCATATTTTGTGTGCATACTTAGGTAAATTTGTAGTAGTTTATTTTGATGACATTTTTGTTTATCTTAAGTCTTTAGAAGAGCATATAGAGTATGTTAGGTTAGTTTTTGATGTTTTGCATAAAGAAAACTTATATGTTAACCTTTAAAAGTGTTTTTTTTTTGTACTTCTAAGATTATTTTTCTAAGTTTTGTTATTAGAAAATATAGAATTACGGTTGACTAAGAAAAGGTGAGTGTTATTAAGGCTTGGCCGACTCCATCTAATGTAAGTGAGGTAAGGTCTTTTCATGGTCTAGCAAGTTTTTATAAGAGGTTTGTAAAGGATTTTAGCACCATTAAAATGCCTCTAATTGAAATTATTAAAAAAAATGTTGGTTTTTAATAGGGGAGGTGCAACAAAGGGCTTTTGATTTGTTGAAATCTAAATTAACTTGTACACTTTCATTAGTTTTGCTTAACCTTGCTAATGCTTTTGAAATTTAATGTGATGCATTAGGTTTAGGCATTGGGGCTATTTTAATGCAAGAAGGGAGGCTCAAAGCCTACTTTAGTAAAAAACTTTGTAGGCATGCATTGAAATACCCAACCTATGATAAAGAGATGCACGCATTGGTTAGGGTTTTACAATCATGGCAACACTATCTTTGGCCCAAAGAGTTTATAATTCATGTGGACCATAAATCCCTTAAATAACTTAAAAGACAAAAAAAACAAAAAAACAAAAGACATGCTAAATGGAGTGAGTTTATTAAGTTTTTTTCATATGTTATAAGGTATAAACAAGGTAAGGAAAACATAATGGTCGATGCATTATCTCGATAGTATACTCTTCTTTATGTTTTAGACTCTAAATTACTTAGATTTGAGTGTATTAAATATTTATATATTGATGATGTTGGTTTCAACTTACACTGTAAGAATTATGAGAAAATTGCTTTTGAGAACTATTTTAGACATGATGGATTTCTATTTAAAGATAATAAGCTTTGTGTGCCTAAATCTTCTTTATGTGAGCTGCTTGTTAGGGAAGCCCATAGGGGTAGGTTAATGGGGCACTTTTGCTTGTTAGGGAAGCCCATAGGGGTAGGTTAATGGGACACTTTGGTGTGCAAAAGACTTTAGAAGTATTGCATGAACACTTCTATTGGCTTAATGTATGAATTGATGTGCAAAAAGTTTATGATAGATGTGTTACATGTAAACAAGCTAAGTATAAATCAAAACCACATGGATTATATATGCCTTTACCTATTCCTAGAATGCCTTAGATTGATATTTCCATGGACTTTGTTTTAGGTTTACTTAGGTCAAAACGTGGTAATGATTCTAATTTTATGGTTGTTGATAGATTTCCTATGATGACACATTTTATTGTATGTCATAAAACTGATGATGTCATTAACATTATAAATTTGTTTTCAATGAAATTATGAGATTCCATTTAATGCCTATAACTATTATTAGTGATAAGGGCACAAAGTTTTTTAGTTTCTTTTGGAAAACACTATAGGGTAAATTGGATGCTAAATTGTTGTTTTCTACTTATTGTCACCCACAAGTTGATGGTCAAACTAAAGTTATGAATAGAACTCTAAGGCAACTTTTGAGAATTAAAAAGAATTTGAGGTCTTAGGATAAATGTTTGTCGCATATAGAGTTTTCATATAATAAAAGCATGCATTCATCCACCCATTATCGTCCTTTTGAGATTGTTTATGGATTTGTACCATTAAGTCCTTTAAATCTTTCTGTATCCCTTTAAATTTATATGTGGACTTAGAAGGTAAAAAGAAGTTTGATTTTGTTAGACAACTACATGTGAAGGTGCATTTAAACATAGAAAAGAGGAATGAACAAGTAGCCAGAAAAGTAAATAGGGAAAGAGTTAGAGTTGTATTTAAATCAAGAGATTAAGTTTGGGTACACTTTAGGAATGAAAGATTTCCTAATCTTAAAAAAAGTCAGCTAGACCCTAAGGGGGATAGACCTTTTCAAGTTTTAGAGACGGTTAATGATAATGCTTATAGGTTTATATTTGCCTAGTGATTATAATGTTAGTGCTATTATTAATGTTATTGATTTATATCTCCTTTTGACTTTGATGAAAGTATTTATTTGAATACTAATCCTTTTAAGGAATGAGAGAATGATGCAAACATCCAAGGTAAGTCTAAAGATCTACTTCAACTTCATAGCCCAATTATAAAAGGAAGGCTAAAGAAGTTCAAGAATGCACCTAGAACATTCATGCAAGGAAGGATTCCACTTGGATTGACCCAAGAACACTAAGGATTACGTGAAGCCCAACTTCAAGGATTACACTTGTACTTAATATAATGGAGCCTAAATTTTGAAGAGCAACAAGGTCGATTACCATTTGATAAATGCATAGATTTGGAGGCCCAAGGCATGTAAGCAAGGAGAATTGGACATAAAGCTAAAGATCTTACAAGATATTTTGCTTAGTTGGTAAAGATCTTTCTTCTCTCTTTAAGACTTTTCCCTATTAGTCAAATATATTACCTATATCTAGTTAGGATCTTTGTTAGTTATTTATTCTTATAAGGAACTTCATTTAAGATTCCCTAGTTAGGACAAACTACTTGGCCTAATCTTGTTGGCCAATCATAGCTTAAGTTTAGTTTTCCTTGTCTAGTTAGAAAAGCTTAATCCTTAAAGTGTTAGGATTACTCCATTTGGCTACACCAAGTTAAAGCCGAATTTAGCATAAATTTTAAGAGTTTTTCTCAAGACATGTAAAGGCTATAAATAGCCTCATATTCGACCAACATAAGATTCATTCAATTAATAATATTTTTCTAAGCAATTTTGATTTGAGAGTTTTCTCTTTTTGAATTGTTGAAACGACTTGCTAAGATTGTTAAGTGCGCTTAATAATTTCACAAACTTATTTAATCTAGGTCTTAAATTACTCAGTTAATTCAGGGTTGAGATTAACATAATTTGAATCTTTATAATTTAGGTTGCTAGAAATAAGTTTTCTAGATATCTAATTGAGATTTAAGTATTACTCTTTATTCTTGATCTTTGAATAAAGATTGAGACTTGTGTAGAACCATACAGATAAAGATTCAAATCACTCTTATTCGTATCAGAAAAAGAAAGCCTTTTGACTAAATTTGCAAACCTAGAATTGAGACAATGATAAATTTCAATTCTTCAATATACCCAGACATTAAAAATAATTTTTCTTAAAAAAATAAAATCAAGTACCTTCAAAGATTATCAAAAGTAGAAAGTTGCAATCTCAAAAATTAAATCTTTAAATGAAATTGAAAAAAAAAAAAAAAGAATGAAGAAAGGTAGTGTATGGTTGAACAAAATGGGAGTTTTGCCTCTAATTTTCATTTGTTTGAAGCTTGAGTTTCCATACACATAATTGAACTCAACCAAAAAGTATCGATCATATAACACAATTTCTTGTACATATAAGACAAATCAAGCAAGACTTAGGGGAAATCTCCAAATGAGATTAAAAAAAGAATGAGAAAAGAGAATTCAGTTGAACAAAGTAACTAAGCCAAACACCTAAAATTTAAAAATTAGAAAAAAAAACTTAAAACAAAGACAAAAAGATTAATGATAACATACATGTAACCCAAATACCACATCTTTCAAAGAAATAAGTTTGTTAGAGTGAGGGAGAGATGAGAAAGTTCTCTTTGAATGTAAAATGTATTCAACCTTGCATAAAATGAGAAAGCGACACTTATTAAACAATTGCTTACAGTCTTTGTTTTGTAATTAAAGAATTAATTTATAAAAAGGATAGTAATTGAAAAATAGGGGTTAGTGTGTGAACAAAAAAAAAAACTATTAATTGATAGAAATTTTGGGTATTCTTTTTGTTGGAGTAAGAGAATAATAATTAGAAAGAAGAAAGTTAGGTTTAAAAAGATAGGGGTAATGGCTAAAAGTGATAAAATGAAGATGTGTTTAAGGTCAAGTTGAGGTTTTATATCATAGAATGAATGGTTGTGATATTTAGGATGGCTTTGGCCTAATGGTTCATTCTTTTTCTTTTTATTGATTTAAAATAAAATAATTTATGTATTAGTTCTACCATTTAAAATTTGCAAAATTCAAGTAACAATCATAATTTATTGGCATTTATTTTATTAAAATTCAAAAATTATTATTTGTATAATAGAAAAATTATAATATATAATATGATAAAATTGATACAAGGACGAATGAGGTTGATTAGCTAGTTGTAGTTAAAGTTGTATCTAACCATCACACAATTAAAGACAAAATCATATATATTTGTGTGTGTGTGTGTGACTTTGTAAATAAATAATAATATTTCATGTTTATTATTTTTCTATTAAACACAATCTAGGTCTTGTTTAATAAGAAAATAACACTTTTTTTTTTTGCAAGTTTCTGGAAAATTATTTTATGACAAGTTGAGTTTTATAGTGTTTGATTTGTATATTATTTCCTAAGAAATGTACCAGAATCATGTCTTATTCACTTGCTAACTTTCAAAGAAGTATGTGATAACATACTGTTTTATCCTTAATTTGTTAATAAAATGGTTTATCTTATTAAATATATTTATTTATAGAAATAATTATAAAATAATTTAGAAACTATTTGTTGTCCCTAGGCACCAAGAAGGGGGGTTGAATTGGTGTTTAAAAATTTAAAATAAGGATGAAGAGAAGAAGAAGGATTAGAACGGACACAAAGATTTTATAGTGGTTCGGGCAAAACAATCCCTACGTCCACTCCCCAATCACTTAATTGGGTATTTTACTAATTCAATGGTGTTTTCAAGCTCACACCCAACTTGCTACACCTTGTGTTTTAATGGCTAACACACAACCTTACAATAAAGTGTTTTCTAGGCTAACACAAA